>AWUE01016388.1:0-27690 GCA_001974825.2 Corchorus olitorius
CCAAAACTCCTCAAAAAATCTATATTCATCTAACTAAATCTCAGCCACATTGGATTTAAAGATATGTTTCAAAAGCACCTAGAATCGGTTTCGATTTAATTATAAATTAATTCAAAAAAAATATGGAAAAGGATATTAGAAGCGTCAAAAGCTCTCGAATCTTTTCGGCATTCAATTATTTATCTTTTTATGAGTAGTTTAGATGAAAAAATAGAGGGAAAATATTTCGGGTCAATTTTAGCCGAGATCGTGAACTAACCATTACGGTATTTGGCTAAAAACGTGTTCCGGGTCTCTAGCTCAATTTTGCATTATTTTTGACACCGAGACTCCTTAAAATAACAATATTCATCTAATCAAATCTCAGCTATATTCTATTTAAGGATATGTTCTTACAAGCATCTGAATGTTGTTTCGATTTAATCAGAAATTAATTTGGAAAAAAAAAAGGGAAAATGTTATTAGAAGCGTGAAAGCAATTCAATCTTTTTAGCGTTGAATTATTTATTTTTGATGAGAATTGCGGCCAAAAATTGAGATAAAATTTTTTGGGTCAGTTTATGCAAAATTTTAGCCGAAATCGTGTACTAATCATCACTGTTTTTGGCTAAAAACGCGTTCTGGGCCCTGGCTCAGTTTTGCATGATTTTTGGCGCCAACACTCCTTGAAATATTTATACTCATCTAAGCAAATCTCAGTCATATTTGATTTAACGATATGTTTTTACGAGCATCTGAAACCGATTTTGATTTAATTATAAATTACTTCACAAAAAATAGGGAAAACGATTTTATAAGCGTAAAAAGTCCTCCAATCTTTTCGGTGATTAACTATATATTTTTTATGAGTATTTTAACTAAAAATGAGGAAAAATATTTCAGGTCAATTTTTGCAACATTTTAGTCGAAATCGTGTCACGGTCTTTGGCGAAAAACGCGTCCCAGGGCTCCGAATCAATTTTGCATGATTTTTGGCTCCAAGACTCCTTGAAATATCAATATTCATCTAATCCATTGTCAGCAACATTGGATTTAGGATATGTTTTTATGAGCATCTGAATTTGTATATTTGTCACATTAAAATTTTAAAAGAACATTAATTGTTTCTTACATATACTATTACCCTTTTTTATAGATGAAGGGAGAATTTTATACAAAATATGAAGAATATTAATTGAATGGCAATATAGTCTATTGAGAGACTTTTTCAAAAAAAAATTAACAATTTTTAATACTTTATCAATTCTATATGTGCATGGACTAATATAACAAATTAAATATTGTGGAAGTAATTTCACCCTATCCAATTTTCATTCTTTTCAATTTTCTTTCACTGCTAGCATGCAAGTACTTTTGTTGGTTGGTTAATTGGTCACATTTTATTAATTAATTAAATGGGTTGGATTGGTATTAGTCTCGATACAGCAAAATAATTTTAATTAATAGGTCTTTCCTCAAAAAAATTTTAATTAATAGGTCTAATATACTTATTCGATGTAATTATAAGTATCTTGTGCAAAGCATATAAGGGTCCCGAAGTTTATTGCTATAATCATAAAGATACATGATAGATTTTGCTATAATCGTAAAGATACATGATTTTATTTTCTTTTTATTTATTTCATTTCATTTAATTTCATCAGAACATACTGATTTTATTTTATATATAGATAGATTATAGATAGATGCGTAATTAGTAAGGACGCTGATTGACGTAGTTGCCTGGGGGATCATAGTTGCAAATGATGAAAGTGCCGCCATTGTTGCATCGGACCTTGGCACATCCAATACGAACGGATTTGCGCCAAACAACCTGAGTATAGTGCCTGCACTCCCGCCCTCCAGTACAAGAATTAGAATTATAATCATAGTAAGGCTTTTCCGCCACCCACAAGTTCACGGCCGCCGTGCCCGACAAGTCACCGCTGCTCCCTGCGAGGTTCTCACCGTAACGGCCACCGGAGTGCACAAGTCTGCAGTCTCCCTTGCGTGTGTTGGCGTAGTCTGTCGCATACTTAGCTACTGTATTGTCCCAAGTCACCGGACCAACGTTAACCTGTGCACGAGCAGCGTTGTGAGCATTGACGTAGTCTTGTGGGGAATTTTGGGCAATTGCTAAGCCAACGAGACAGAAGAAGATCATTGCCATTGGAAATATGTTCTCCATTTTGGGACTTGTTATAATTGCTTCTAAGTTAAGTGAAAATCTATGGGTGTGGTACGTATATTGGCTTCATGAGCTTAGGTTTATATAGAGATCGAGAGAGAGATATATGACATCATGCATGTTCAAATGCATGCATCAATATTTTGAGTAGCGTGGACCAAAATATCTTTAATTACCTAAGAGAAGCCATCAACGTTTTATCACCAAGTCACATGGTTGATGGCGCAATTGCTACACTATTAGCACTCAGTAGTACTTTAGCCATTAAATTGTCATATTGTGTGGACATTGTTAATTTGCCTTAGAACCTTAATTAAGTGGCGGCTATATACTAGTATTATAGCTAGGGATTAGGAGAAACCAAAACTTATTTATATCATTTGGTACCCAAAAACCAAACTAATTAATTTCTTCATTTTATATATGAACTTCCTCGGTAAAATTAATTATGTAAGGATGAGTTGAAAAAGGATTGTGGTATATGCCAAGGTCCAATGGGTCCTTGGCACTTCAAATTTTATTTTATTTTATTTTATTTTTCCTTTTTTTGGTACGACTGTGGAATCTCATTATCTTTATGTCTTTTTTTTTTACGAAACATTATCTCTATGTCTAAATATATAATAATCGCACCTGAGTATTTGACTCAATGATAGGACGCAAGGCGCATGCTCCGTAGACCGTGAGTTCTCAAATTCAACTCCCACCGTATTCAATGCGTGTGAGTTTTGTGCTACTTTGTTAGTTTGTGTTTAATTACTCATGTAGATCAATAAGAAGTAATCAAATTTATGTGAAGAAGCTTGCTTAATTATGGAGATCCGGGAGTTTGTCAAAAATTTCGATGGTGTTCGTTTTTTTCACACGAAAAGGGAAGTTAATATTTGTGCTCAGCTAAATTTGATTGTAATATGTTTGCTAACTATGTGAAGTTGATGGTAATATGTTTACCCCCAATGTTTGTAATTCGGACTCTTTGATTAAATTAACCTACTGCTCAAAATATTTAATATTTAATAATCGATAGAATGAAAAACTTACTGACTTCGTCCCTATGAGGCTTCAAATGATTGATATATAGGATGTCTAGAATTATGAAGTAAGATCTAAATTTACAAGCGGAAAGTAAAAAAGAAAAACTTTTCAATCTAATTTAGTTTTTAGTATTATTGGTATTATCAATATCAATGTAATTTCTTCTTTTTGGTAAAATCAATGTAATTTTATTTTATTTTTATAACCAATTTTTTTATATTTTTCTAATTTCCAAGCTCAATACAGAGTTTTCTTTTCTCTTGATAAAAAGAAGGATTTTTTTCTACATCAAATTTCCCCAATTCGAGTTGCGAAAAGAGTAAAAGCAACTTTTTTGAGTCCTTGATTTCCACATTGAAAAGCAAGCTAACTATTCTTAGGCTTGGTTTGAGATTGATTTCGGAGATAAAAAAAGATACTTTTCACCTTAAACACAATGTCAAATAAGTGATGGTTTGTGTCAAAAATTAATTTTCACCGCAAAACCCAAGCCAACCTGAAAAGCTAATCTTTAGGTGCTTTTGCGTTTCAAAAGTGCTTTTGAACATTAAATGACTAAAATCCCTTAAATATTTTTCTCTTTCTATTTTAATTGATACATTTTTAGACATTTTATCTCTCTACCATATTTTTCTACAATAATACCAAACATTAATTAGATTTTTCCACCTCAATTTTTTAAAGCACTTTTCAAAAGCACTTTCTCAAAACCCAGCCTTTTCAAAAATTAATCTCAATCCCAAACTAAGCCTTAGAAGTCTAACTCTTCCCCTTGGCAAAAGCCAAGGAAGATAATTAAAATTCAAGGCATCACGATTCTATGGTATGCCTACCAGTTGAATTAACAACTCAAGTGTAAATGGTTTTCGTATTTAATTCAAAATGATTGGTCGCTTCCATATATTTTATATATTAAGTATTTCAAATTTTGTTAATAAAAAAAAGGCTAAAGGCTCAAATAAGGGCTTCAACTTTTCAAATAAGCTCAAATAAGGACCCCTAAAACACAATTTTAACAAATTAAAGTACATATTTAGTAATTTATGACATATTGTGCAAGATGTTAGTTAATATTAGTTTGCGAGATGTATATAAATTAAAAAGCACGGAAAAATTTTATATCATACTATGTTTATTGAATTTATTTGGATTATCATGTTTTGATTTTTAATTAATATAATAACACCATTTTTCTATCAAAATTGATAGGTAGGCATGACAAGTTTTGTTTTTCATCTAAGGAGAACCTAATTTGTTAAAATTTACTTAGTATGTCTTCTAATTTGTTGAAATTGTGTTTTTGGGGCCCTTATTTGAGCTTATTATAAAAGTTCAGACCCTAAATTGAGATTACAGCCTAAAAAAAATTATCGCTTAGGTCACTTTTTTTATTCTAATGTATCAATCCGACCCAAACAAGATAACAATTACAGTAGTTAATTAATACCACAATAAAATCCCTAACTTTAATTTACAAGTACTCTCTCTCTCTTTTTTTTTTCTTTACCGATTTTCAAACTTTTTGATGTCAATTTAAAAGATTTAAAATAGCTATAAAAATTGTTTTCAATTGATAAAAGAAGTTCTAAATTAGCTGAAGAGTTTGTAAATGACAAAAAAGTTAGTATATATATATAGTAAAAGTTATAACCAAAATTTTTGCGAGAAAAATACAGCGAAAGATATATAAACACGCGCTGGAGCCTCGTTGTGACTGGTGAGCATTTAGCAGAAGTCTTGTGGGATCAGCCTTCGGGATGAGAGAAAAGTAAAGACCATGACTATAGAGGTAAGTCTGTGGCCAAAAAAAAGGGTAAATAAGTCATGAAAACCTTAAAAAAAATCAATTATTCATATTTGCAATGCAAAATGTTAAGCAATTTGATAATGACCAATGACTTTGAGGTTGACGGAAAAAATATTCAATTAGTTTGGCAGCTGAATGTTCAAACATTGATATACTTATACTATTACTTTTCACAAGATTTCTTAATTTATCCGAAATAAAAATCAATATAACACGTTTAAATGTTTTTTATCGACATAAGTAAAATTTCATTACAATAAGAATCATATTTTACATATCAAAAGAATTCAATCTAATTACTTACAAAATAAATAAACATTAAACCCACATTCCGTGCTACTTGAATTGTGATAATTTGGGTGTATGGAAGCTTTTTTTCTTAATTATTTAATATTTTTTGTTCCCCATCCGGTATTTAGAGCATTATTCTGACTAATTTGGATTCCACTCGCGCCACGTACTTGGATTTGGTCGGTAAATCTACCAATAGAGGCAGCTGCATACATAAGGTCTCAAACCTGATGTCTACTTAAGTTAAAACGAACTGCTTATCATTCGATCCAACCAATCTCATGTTGGTATTTAATTACTCATTAATTTACGTGAATAATTTTTTTTGTCAAAGAATAGTTTTTTAATAATTATATTGGTTCCTTTCCTGTTCTTTCTCACAAATATTTAATTAGACCAATTAGATTTGGACAAATATTTGGTCCACCTATTGAGTTCCGTCAGGCAATCCACATATGTCGAAGGCACACATGATGGGGCAAAATTTATTTGCTTTGAATTTTTAAGATAGTACATTTTAATCCTTAATTATCTACACCTGAGTCAATTGAATTATGGGATTATGCTTTTGTCTCAAATTGGTTCTATCTGGACAGAATTGTCATATGATCACACTAATTGATGTGGATATAAGTTTTTTTTTTTTTAGGCCATGGTGGATACAAGTTTATTTCACACACTTTTAATATTAAATCGTCAAAATTGGATTATGGAACGATCCAAATTTGAGTAATTTATGAGTAACACAAAAAGTCATATAATTCGAAGACTCAATTAACTTAATTAGAATTTCTTCAAAAAAAATTAACTTAATTAGAATTAATAAATTACTTGACAAATATTGTAAATTCCAAGGCCATAGCCATTTAAAGAAAAAAAATAAGTAATTTAAGATTTTATTACCAGTTTCTATTGGGTTAAAACGGAAATATAATCTTGCATGATTCTCTCCTTTTGAACATTGGCATTGTAGAATCGTGATTTATGGAAAATGTCAAATATGTTGATAGATAGCTAATTATATGTATCAATCAAGTATCCATCCCAGATTCACAAGTTTTCTTTTATAATGGAAGAAATTAACTATGATCAATGAAAAAAAAAGTTCATCTTTCCTCATTTGAGTTGTTAAAGTTGTTCGCTAAACAGATAGGTATATCTGTTGTTTAATCATAAGATTTTGCGTTCAAATCCCATTACATGTAAATTGTATATAGATTTTGTTTCATTTTATGTGAGATAATTATATTTGTAATAATTTTTTAATTATTGAATGGTTTGAACATACAAAGATATATCTGATTATAAACTTCTGATTATTATATTTCTTAAAAAAGAAGAAAAGTTTCATTTGATCGCGAGATCAATAAGACAATTTATTCCTTCTTAATATAATTCTATATCTGCCCTGCAGAGATACAATTACATAACTTATTATAACACATATAACAAGATGGAAAGGTTTAAAGTAATTAAAACATGCAAAAACATATCGGGAGAGTAAAGATAATTTCCTTAAATTTTGTAAATTAAAGGGGAACCATTCAGTAAGGTTTCTCGCCAACATAGTTGCCTGGAGGGTCATAGTTGCAACCAATGAAAGTTCCACCACTGTTGCACCTCACCTTAGCACAACCGAGCCGAACCGAGTTGCGCCAGACCACCTGAGTGTAATGGCCGCAAACCTTGTTTGGGGCGCAAGTGTTGGAGCCGTAATCATAGTCGGCCTTCTCGTCAACCCACATTTTCACAGCGTCGGTGCCGGAGAGATCACCGCTGCTCCACGCAAGGTTCTCGCCATAAGGTCCGTCAGAGTGCACAAGGTTGCAGTCGCCAATGCGCTGATTGGCGTAGTTTTGAGCGTAGGCAGCGACGGTGTCGTCCCAAGTCATGGGACCAACACCGACCGCTGCCCGAGCCGTGTTGTGAGCGTCGAGGTAGTCTTGAGGGGAGTCTTGGGCATGGGAGGGAAGGACAAAGCCTAAGGCCATGAGACAAGTGAAAGCTAGGGAAAGCTTGGAAAACTCCATGAGGGTTTTGTTGCAAGGCAAGTGTATAGTCAATGCCAAATATGTTGAAGAATTGATGAGAAATGAATGTGTGTTAATTTGAGGGTATTTATAGACAAAGTAGATGGTGGAATGGGAAATGTTCGAATATAGTTTGGCAGTTAACTTTTTTTTTTTTTTGAAGAAAGTTCGGCAGTTAATTGGATGTTCAAACATGATTTATTACTAATTAATGCTTAATTTCAAGTTTTCTTCTTTTAGTTAAAAGTCTTCTCTAGTTCTCTTGGAATAAAATAATTAGTTCCTTCAAAAAAAAAATAAAGTTACTTGGCACACCAAAATATCCCACCCGACTTGACGCAATAAATTGTATTTTTAAGTTTTCTCACACAGTCATCACTCCTTTTAATGATTTTTTCTTTGTGAAAATTTAAAAAAAGTGCATCCTATACTAAGAATATTTGTTAATTGGTCTAATGAAAATAAAGAATTATCATTTGGTAAATCATACTTAACAAAATTAACAAAAAGGAAATTGTAATTGCGTTTAAACTTTATAAATAGCGATTAAATCCCTTATTAGAAATAAAGAGAAAAATTAAACATGGAGAAACTCAGAAAAGCAAATTCTTTATAACTAGAGAAAGGGGAGTAGATTACCCTTTACTGCAGACCTATAATATAAGGCAGGAGATATAGGCTCTCTCTCGGGTAATATCAATATACTTGAAATTCAACTTTTCAAACTGATATGATATGGTTTTGATAACCTTGTTTTGCATCATGTAAAGGTTTTTTTCTTTTGCAATTAGCATCAAGTCAAAGGATTGTTGAGAGAGAAGGTATAATCACGAGAATACACTGACTTTCTGATCATAATTGCTTTTCTCCATGTTATAACTAATTTGTCTCTTAATTTATTTCTAAAGTAGGGATTTGATCATGGCAGGGAAATTAGAAAGTTATAGTTAAAAAAAAAAAAAAGAAAGAGAGAGAGAGAGAGAAAGAAAGAAAGAAAGTTATAGTTAATACTAATATTTAGCAAGGTTAAAAAAATAATTACAATTTCCCTTTTATTAACTTAACTTATAAAACATGCACTTGAATTGAATCGTGAGGACTTAAATGTTCCATAAAATGCCAATTTAGTTAATATGCATATTATTTATTTCTTTGGTGGTCTATTTAAGATATTTTTTTAGTTTGTAAGTTGAATTCTCAATTGACATTTAAATATAGAGAAATTGTATGATTGTTTACAATTTTATGGTTATAATTACCAATAAAATTGTGACAATTCGGTTTTTTTTATAATTATTAAAATCCTATCAAGGTGATATTCTAAATTTCGGTAGATATAAGTAAATCTCATCTAATGAAACTTGGGGCTAAATTTGTGCATAAATTTAAGGAAGAATTTTGAGTTTTCACAATTTTATTGGTCGATATTGACCATAAATGACATAATCAAAGTGATTGATTTAATAATT
Organism: Corchorus olitorius; assembly: GCA_001974825.2. Lineage (NCBI taxonomy): Eukaryota > Viridiplantae > Streptophyta > Magnoliopsida > Malvales > Malvaceae > Corchorus > Corchorus olitorius. Next base: position 8,800 of record AWUE01016388.1, read on the forward strand.
TTTCGTTAAGAGGATCTCAATTTTAGTGAGAATGATACTAAACCTGTATTCGAGGCTATTTTTCATACGTTGATTATGTATTATTACTTGTTCCCGTTAACCACCGGAAAATGAGATTAAATTATTTAAATTGAATGTCCAAGTCCAACTGATTCATCCGATCTCTTGGATTAAATAAATAAATATAGCTAGCTAAGCTATATATAGCTTCCAACTATACGTAATTTTTATTTTGAAAACATAATTAATTTTAATTTCAGTTAGTATTTAAAAAATTAATTTCATTTAACAAATAAATCTTGAAATTGCACTTTGATAGGTTATAAACTTATAAAAATACCCCTATAGGCTATACGTACATTCAATATTTCAATTTTTTTTTTTGGATACGTACATTCATTTACTTGATATAATTTATAAGGCCTCAGATTAAGTATTGTAAATGCATATATATCAAACCTATATATATACCTCCAAAATTTCATCAAGAAACACAATGACAAAAAAATAAATAAAATTAGAAAAGGAAGATACATGCATGTAACACATGCCCCTTGCTTTTCATTTCTTCCAAGTACTCTTTTACTTTTACACTTTCTTATGCCATATATGTGTATGTATCATATACTATTCATGGAAACTGTCGATGAAAGTTTCCTCTTTACTTGAATTAAAATTTCCCAATTTAATTCAATATATCCGTAGTCTTTTAACATGTGGAACATTGTATATATAAGATAAGATTTTTATGAAACCAAATTGCAAATAAGAACACCGGGCTTCTTCAAAACTCAAATTTAAGACGCCTACGAAATGTATTCAAAGTTTGATTAGTTTATATTAGCAGTAGAATCCATAAAATTTCTTCTTGCTTAAATTCCTTCTTGGGAAATTGATGCTTTCTTAATTGTCATGATTGCTTCTTCTTTTTTTGTCCCTTTATGAGGATAATAGATTTTCAAATGGAAAAGAAAAAAAAAATGGAGAAATTATTAGGTGGATCAGCTCCACCATGTCATCCGTGATTCCGACTAATAAGATTTTGACAAGTAAGATTTCTTCCTACAATTTAGGTACGAATTTAGCACCAGGTTTAGCCCCTAGTTTCACCATATCAGATTTACATGGTAGGTCCCTAAATTTAGGATATTAATTGGCTAGGATTTTAGAAATTGTAGGAAAAAATCTGATTTGTCAAAATCTTATTGATCGGGATCACGGATGACGTGATGGACCCAGTCCACCTAATAATTACTCAAAAAGATGTTGTGCCACGTCCCTTGAAGGATACAAATAATAGCTTTCCACGAATATCCCTTGTTTGCTTAATTGCTTGTAATCACCCGTTAATTAGGCAATCAAACATATTTTTAAAATTTTTTATAAGTTAATTATCTTCTATTCAACATGGCAAAGAATGATAGTTACTTGCACTATGAAATCATCTCACTATTTTTTCCTCCTGATTTAGTGCAATATGATGACTAAACTTGTGTGACGTCAAAAAAAAAGGTGAGATTATTTTAGATCCTTCAATATTTACATTTTTCTAAAATGAAGAATAAGAAAAGAGATGGAGGAAGAAATTTGGTTAGCATGAAAAAGAAGTTACCGTCTAATTTAGGAACTAGTATGAGCACGCAAAAAATGACGTAGACTCGATTGGTTGATAAGTACTATATGTACAAGCGAATTTTCCATGGCAGCGGCATGGGGCAACGCCAACCCTGGTCTCATTTTTACATTCTAATTATGCTTTACGTTTGTAGTGAAACTCGTGGAGCTGGGTGCGGTGACTCGTGCTTCACAGCTATGTATATGGTCCTTGCCTCTTGGCCACCTCCAAAACTCCTTTTCGCGGATCTTGACATATAAGTTTGAAGGGGATCGATATAAATTATTTTATATGTGAAATTAAATTTTGGGATGGCCGAATTAAAATTTCTAGACTACAATTATATATAAATCTATAAATTATTATGCAATTTTTTCATTTTTCTATGGATTACAATTTTTTTCATTTTGGGGGGCCATGGCCCCCTCAATGTCTCATATAGATCCGCCCCGTTTACTAATAAGTCACAAGTTGTTGGTTTAAGTTGTTCAAAATTTGGTTCTTTTTAAATGAGATCTTGAGTTCAAGCCTTATTAATAAAAAATCATTATTTAGAGAGTTTTACCCTAAAAAAAAATCATTATATATAGATCATTATTTATACAGGACTCGAATCTTGTATATGAAAAAAATTATTATTGGAAGATTTTTATCCTATAATGGACCGATCGACTTGAAAATATATATGTATAAAAAAAAGGACTTGTTACTTTGTATCAGATTTTTTTTGAAAAAAAAAAAGTAAATATACTAAATTACTACTTTTACTGAAAATTTATGTGGATATTTAAAGTTTTAAACTACTATAAAACAAACACGAGTTTTTTTTTTCTTTTTGCAACAATTAAATAAATTTAAGGATTGTTACAATTCAGAGAAATTTTCTTCCCTAGAAGCCAAATTAGAAGTCGATAAATTGTGTTCTTCTGGTATACTCGCCAACACTGACTATTCTTTTCTATGTACAGAAATTGCTACTATGTAGATAATATTCCATCTATATATATAGATATTTCAACAATCTTCTAGTCTAATATAGAAGTATATATAACTTCATTGTTAATCTTTTTTTTTAAAGCAAAACCAGGTCAAGTAGTGATTGATGACATATATTGAAAATAGTTGAGAGATTGCAGATAAAGTTTTGAGAATGGAAAAAATAATTGTTGAAATAGTTTTTTCGAGAGCGATACATGCAAATTGACTAACTGTGAATTAGTTAAAAATTAATGCAATTATATACACACATCATAATTAGTACAATAGATACTTTTCAAAAAAAATAATTAGTAAAATAAATAAATAAATTGTTTGTCTTTGTAGAAAAGCATGGTATATATGATCTAGAAACTTTTTTTGGTGGCCGTCGCTGCATTTTGCTACTCGTCAATTACGGAGAGATTGATCTTAAACTTAGGAAAGCCATGTGTGGAAAGAAATAATCGACTTGATGACTATGTTATAGGCATGCTGCATGTTACCGTATACAATTAACACTTTTTTAGTCAATGCACTACACTAGACTCTACACTCTAGAACATTGTTGCTATTTTTATTTTTTTTTCTCAAAAAAAAAGCAAAAGAAAAGTCCTTTTTTTCACTAAAAAGAAAAGTCTTTATGATCACCTTCCTTACGGCCGGTTGGACGTTAATCCGAAGGAAATGGATATGCCTTTTTTTTAGGGATTCAAAACAGTTAAATTATTGGGAATATTATTTATTTATTTATATATGCTAATACTAATATAAATTATATATATAGCATGAGGAGTTTGCAATTTTGAAAAAATGCTTTTATGATTTGTTTTACAAGAAATCAAAAACCCGTTAGCAACAATTTGACTCTTTGATTGTGAATAAATTGAGGAGCTTAATTATCCGAATGAAGAATAACAATTTTGAGTTGATTTCTTGCTGACGTCAGACCTTTATTTGAGCATTTTCGATAATGTTAGGTTCTTATTTGGCCAAATTAAAAGATCAGACTCTTATTTAAACATTTTTGATAACGTTAGGTACTTATTTGATCAAATTAAAAGATCGGACATTTATTTGAGCAATTTTGGCAAACGTTAGGCCCTTAATTGAGCAATTAGCCTGTACATGAATCCTAATTAAAGTTCTTTCAGGCCTGTGGACATACGTACTCAATTGGAATTCTTTATTTTACGTGGGCTATTTCAGAATTTTTTTTTTTCTAAAGGATATCGGAGCCTATAGAACATATATACATATAATATATTATTATATTAACTTATATATATATATAGTAGTATATATATAATATTAAATACTCCGATTTCTAAATATATATATATATATATAATACTCCGAATTTGAAATAGATTAAATTTGGGTTAGAAACCAATCAAAGCCCAACTGGGATAAAATGCATTAACAAAGGAAACTAAATGGCCAAATGGGCCTATATATCCAAGATTTCATGGTTTAATTTTTCGTAGATTAATTAATTAATTAAGTAGTTGTTGTGTAGTGTAATAGTGCTAACTTAGCTGTGTACAGATTAAATTTGGTTTATGGACAATTTGATCCTTAAAAATTGACAAATTAGCCTTAAACTTTCAAAATTATCAATTACATGCTTGAATTTGTAAAAAAGTGACAAATTAATTATGCAAATTAGTTAAATTTTGTCAATAATTGGACGGAAATTGGTATAGTTCCAATAAATTTCGTCCCATTTCTGTCCAATTGTTAGAGGAATTTTAATCAATTTTTATCCAAAAGGGCTAATTACTCCCTTTTTTACAAGTTCAGGTGTGTAGTTAACTTGGCAATTTTGATAGTTCAATTGATAATTTGTCTATTTCTTACAAGTTCAATGGTCAAATTATCTGTGAAGGCGATTAAATTTCATAGTACATATGTTTATTGTACTGCTAGCTTGGCATTCTTTGTAGAATACTACATAAATTAATTAATGTATAAAATTTTTATCCTTTGGCAATATTTTATGTTTGGGGCTGTTAGGGATCGAATTAATCACTAAAACTAAAAATGAAACACTCTACCACCAAGTGAAACACCCAATGGCAGCAGGAAGATTATTCATTGAGAACATCTTAAATATTTTTGCTTTTGTTTTTTCCATGCAAGTGGAGACCACATAGACCCCATGCATTGTTCACTCCCATAATAATCCATTAATTAAAATGATCTATCAATCTACTAATATACTATATGATTCTTATCTTATTTTTAATTTTAATAGTTTCTTCTTTTAAATCAGAATTTTACAATTAAATTTTGGAGCTTATGAACTATATATATGCATGTGGGTTATAATGAGTTTTAGGTAAAACATTACAAGGCATGTATTCTGTCTTTTCTCAAATATATCATTTTCCAGTATATAATGTAATTTAAACACAGCTGATCAGAAGATCATCATCAAGAAATCACAACAGTTTAATTTTATAGCAAATAAAACAAATGCCTCATTCTCTGTAACGTACAAGGAGTTCAACACATTACACAGCAGAGATTTTTAGAGGGTAAGGCAACAAGCAGAGCATTGATCATAATGGTTGGGTTGGGTTAATAAGGGCGTTGACCCTCAATGTTTCCAACAGGATCATAGCTGCAAATAACGAAAACCCACCCATTTTCACACTTGGCTATGCCGCACCCAAGGTGAATGGAGTCACGCCATACAACCTGAGTGTAGTGAAGGCACTCATCATCGCCGCTGACACAGGAGTTAGAGTGGTAGTCATAGTCGGGCTTCTCGCTGGCCCACATTGTGACGGCGTCGACGCCTTTAAGGTCGCCGTAGCCTTCAGCAAGATTCTCACCATAGGGTCCGTAGGAATGTTTCAGTTTGCAGTCTCCAATCCTTTGGTTGGCGTAGTTTTGGGCATAGGCAGCCACGGTGTGGTTCCAAACAAGCGGACCGACCCCGACCTTGGCTCGAATCACATTGTGTGCGTTCACGAAGTCTTGCGGGGAATTTTGGGCTTCGGACAAGTGAGCTAGAGTTAGGGTCGTGAAGCATATGGCTATGAAAATCTTGGTGGGCAACATTTTCACTTCAGTAGCTGGGGAATGAAAAGTATTTGAATTAGAGAACAATGTTAATTTTTTTATATTTATAATTAATCTGGTTGGTTTAGGGGTATTTATAGGCAATCCGAGGAAGGCAGCTCTATTAATTAATGTGCTGATCAACTCAACAAATCACGCTAAGTACATTAGATTAAACTAATACTCGTAAGATATAATTTATATAGAAGAGATAAGAAGAAAGCAACTAACTTTTCAAAGGCTAGAATATGAATCAGAATTCACATGCATTGTATAAGAACCGTTAGCATTTTGTCCACTCTGAAACCAATTGCTTCACTCCAAATTAACCCAAAAAATATATATATTTCTTTTCTTATATTGTGCTTTTAAATCGACTAATTAAGTGATCTCATAAATTTAATTAATTAGCAAAATCTGTAATTATAACAGAATTATAACGACCAACAAATCCAATCTTTTTATGAGGGGGACCAAAATCCAATCTTTATTACTACTAATTAATTAAGTATACATTGATTTAGTTCAGTATAGAGAAGAAACCCTGCATTTCATTCTTAGTTACTTCTTGACCAGGAAGGCTGGAAGGAACTAGGCCAATCTCAGCGTTCAAAATCAAATTTCCTTCAATCTAAATGTTCATGCGCCTGTTAGATCATAAGTTCATAACATAATTTTAAACTGGGAAAAAAGCTCAGGAGAAAATGTCAAAAGTGTAAGGCGAAATTCTGAGCCACTTACATTGTCACCAATCTAATAGTAATCACGTGAACACATTTCACTATCTTACTATTATACTATATATATAGAAATCACAAGAAAATGATATAAACATATATACTAGATCAACATGCAGGGATGAGTATATATATATGTAATGTTTGTTTAGCAAATTGAATAAGCAAGCTATGACAAATTTAAAATATATTAAAATATTAAGATTTAGAGCCCAATACTTCACGGTTATGAATATAAGTGATAGATTTCTTTGGTTGATGACGTTCTCGACACATTCATTCTCAATTTCATTTTGTTAATACTAATATGAACATGGTTTTGAGCATGTTACTATACGGAATTAGCGCCTAAAAAGGGGAAAAAGAAAATCCCCCGTTTATTAATAATTTTCTGATTTCTAGCTATTATCGGTCTACTTTACTTTTTTGACTCCAAAGGTAAAATAAAGTAATAGTAATAACTAGATAAAGAAAGAATTTCTCTTTTTTTTTTTTTGAGGTAAAAAATTTCTCATTTGATAGATTAATTGATAGATGCCGCTGTTTGATGCATGATATACGGATAAATCTTCTGCTTTACTTTTACACCAAGCAAAGCAACATTGGCTAATTGCTCAAATAAGGGCCTAATGTTTGCCAAAATGCTCAAATAAGGGTCAGATCTTTTAATTTGGCCAAATAAGGGCCTAACGTTATCAAAAATGCTCAAATAAGGGCCCGATCTGTTAATTTGGCCAAATAAGGGCCTAACGTTATCGAAAATACTCAAATAAGGGCCTGACGTCAGTTTGGATGATCGATGACGCATGAGAATTTTCGATATCGGGTCCTTATTTGAGCATTTTAGCAAACGTTAGGCCCTTATTTGGTCAAATTAAAAGAACAGACCCTTATTTGAGCATTTTGGCAAACGTTAAGTCCTTATTTGAGCAATTAGCCAGCAACAATTAATTTTTGACTAAACCTACTTGCTATAGCCTAAATGACTATGACTATGGGCTCAAAATTAAGAACACAACTAAACTAAACTCGGGCATGTCTATTTTCTAAATTTCTATTGGGCTTCAATAAAGTTTTCACACTTCCCAAAGGCTTAAGTTCAGGCTCCCACGCTTGAGTGGGTAGCTGAATGCTTGGCCCATTGGGCTTTCCATAAAACCTAAACGAGTTCGTGGTTACCAACTACCAAGGCTTAACTTTTTCAGCTTTTCTTTTTTTTTTTAATCTCGGTATTTGGTAGTTGCATTAGAGCCTATTAATTCGCAATTGATCCACGTTAAATTCCAATAGAGGGAAATTCTCATCTAACAGCTAATTTATTAATAATAGGTTTATATATGATACATCGTCCGTGGAGTTGAGCAGATTGCACAAACGAATCTTGAAGGGTAACATGTGTTCCATATGTACTAGATTGAAATATTTAAAATTTAATTAATTCAGAAAATAACATGTGTGAACTCCACAACCCGCTTATGTAATCCAACATTTACATTGCTGGTCTATCAAATAATTACCCTCTATTAATTTACAAGACTTAACTTAAATCTAAAGGCATCAAACTCTTTAAAAAAAAAAAATACATTGGACTCGTTCCACTTAATCCAAAAGCCATTAGTAAGGTATTCACTATACTAATAATTTATAAGCTTTTGTTTCCTATTAAATTCTTCCACCCATGCCATGTATTATCATTTCTTTATTTGTTTGCTAAAAAAAATCAACCAATTGGGTTTCACTAAATTGACGCATCCAATTTGTCCACCCAGGTAAAATATTATTTTACCTAAAATATGAGACTGGTGGATACATAGGTGAAAAAAAGTGGGTATAAAGTATATAGCATTTCTCCTCTTTCTTCGAAATCAATTGTCAATATTCAATGTCTTAATGTCACAAGGAAAGACCAAAAGTAGTTGTTGGTATATAGAAAGATAAAGGATCTTTGGGTTTTTCACTTATTGCAGATTACTTGGATAATGAATTCAAACTTCAAAGAAGAAAAGTCATTAAAAGGTTGGTGGCCTGGCTCGCTTCATAGAAAAAAAAAAACTCACCATATGTACAAAACAAAGAAAACAAAAAAATGGTCATCAAATTAACTGCCTCTTCAGCAAATATTATAGTATATATATGTTATAGAATATAGATTCTGTCACATAAAACTATCTTTTTATCTTTTTTTATAATAAGAATTTAGTCGGATGAAATTCTATTGATTATGGAAGCATGGACTAAGACGAAAGTTTGATTCAATACTGGCGTCTTTGTGTAAATCTACTTAAAATTAACTCTTACCAAAAATTATACTTCCGGCCATATTAGTTTAGTTGATTGAATCTTAAATATATGGCAAGCGCTAAACCTTAGAACTAGTCAAACCCCAAAAGCTTTTATCTCAGAGATCATATATACTTCTGCTGTTCTGCATGAAAGCAAACAGCTGTTGGATTACGACATCTAATCACCTAAACTCATTGCAGCTAAGATTTTATGGCATCAGTTAACAGGTATTTTGCCTCTCCATATCTGTTAATTAGCAGCGATTATATATCCATTACTACTGCAATTTTACAACTGTTATATTGTGTGTCCTCTGTTTTTGGCTCTCCATCTGAGTCGCAGAGATGGCGAGGAAACATATGCAAACATCAATTGGGACCAACTTGGTTTTGCTCCAACTCCGACAGGCTACATGTATATGATGAAATGCTCTAATGGGGACAACTTTTCTCAAAGTCAAGGACAACTTGTCCGCTTTGGAAACATTGAGATAAGCCCATTCTCTGCCGTTCTAAATTATGCACAGGTAAATTAGCAAACTTAAATTACTTGTAATAATGGAAGTAATCTGTGTTACAAGCCCAAATCTGGTTGTGGCTTCAGGGCTTGATTGAAGGTTTAAAGGCTTACAGGACAGAAGATGGTCGAGTTTTGCTGTTTCGGCCACATGAGAATGCTAAGCGCATGCAAGTGGGTGCACAAAGATTGTGCTTGCCATTCCCATCTGTTGAGCAATTTGTCGATGCTGTAAAGCAAACTGCCCTTGCCAACAAGCATTGGGTAAAGGATCAATATCTTTTGACCAATTTATCTTTACTAGTATTATTTCTGGTTCACATATTGTTGTTGGATTGTGAATAGGTGCCTCCTAATGGAAAAGGATCATTGTATCTTAGGCCTATGCTGATGGGAAGTGGACATGTTCTGGGACTTGCTCCAGCTCCTGAATGTACTTTTCTTATATATGCCACTCCCATGGGGAACCATTACTTGGTAAGTCATTGGATTGGACCCCTAAAACAACAATCTCATATCTCAATTTTTACTTCATTAGTTCTGGATTTTGTTACTAATAAATGATATGAATGTCAGACCAAACATGGGGCTGCAAACTTGTATATTGATGATAAGCTTCACCGTGCTGCTCGTGGTGGAACAGGAGGCATCAAATGTATCACCAATTACTCACCGGTTGGTTAATTTGATTTCCATATACTTAAAACCCCATAGTTGATTTGGCCATATAACCACAAATTTTCGGTCCTAATTAAACTTATATGTGAATTGTTGGCCTTTCCGTCCCCTATTGTGCTGCAGGTTTTCGAAGCAGTAACCCAAGCCAGAGCCAGAGGATTTTCTGATGTCCTGTTTTTGGATGCAGCAACAGGAAAGTACGTTGAGGAGGTTTCTTCAAGTAACGTGTTTATCGTTAAGGTATTAAATCAAGTAGTCTAATTGCTAAGTCTGCTTCTTAATTTGTACCAACAATATTTCCATTCTCCAAAATTAATAAGAATTTTCTGTATTGACTATAGTTATTCTGAATGTTACAGGGCAATGTTATATCAACTCCTCCAATAGATGGAACAATTTTGCCTGGAATAACACGAAAAAGCCTCATGGAACTGGCTCTTGATTTGGGATATCAGGTTGAGGAGCGCCACATCCCAGTGGAAGATTTGATGGATGCCGATCAAGTGTTTTGCACGGGAACTGCTGTGATTGTCACTCCTGTTGGCAGCGTAACCTACCAAGATACACGGTACTACATAATAGATATTCTTCCCCTGTTCCAAATTTATTTTGATCTTGATAACTTAGCTAAATATGATTCATTTTAATGTAAATGCAGGGCTGAATACAAAACAGGGGAAGAAACGGTATCTAATAAACTCAAGGCAATGCTTAACGGGATTCAAATGGGTCTCATCGAGGACAACAAGGGATGGACTCTTGCACTTAATTGAGCTTCTCCTTCTTTTAACTTGCAATGCAGTTTTGAAAACTTCCGTCTCTTAATCATCTGATGTATTCGTACTTCGTACAAAAAAAATGGAATGTTAATTTAACAGCTCCACTTAATAAATCTATCATCTTCATATAATAGTTATACAATACTTTGATTAATTATGTACTTTCTTCTTCCTGTGCACATTTTTCCTTCAACAAACTCATGAAACTTACCTAAAAAAAAAAGAAAAAAAGAAACAAACTCATCAGCATTGAATTCCCCCACCAAGCATGTACCAATCTGATAATAGTTTGCTTGGAAGAAACGTGGTAGTTCAGGATTTAATGCTTCTGTTATCTAGGAGTTGTTACAAACAATAACAAAAGGGCTTAATGGAATTTGAGGCCCTGAATATGGTGAAAATGGTCATATAAGACCATGAACTTCAATTTGGCCAATTGCACCCTTCATTTTCAACTACCAATTTTAGCCAAATTAACCCTTATTTGGGCAGCTGGCTAATGGGGCCATTAAGGGTAAGCTATTTTCTGGTTTTCATTTTAGGTTAGATTTGTGAGAAAGAACATCCACATCATAGAAAAATGGGTTGTTTGAGGGGCATATATACATGAAGGATCTAAGAAACCATTAGTCTAGATTTTTGGGTTCAGGTTGGTGTTTGACATGTATATGGGCCGCTCGGTGGGCCTTACTGAAGCAGTCAGGGCCCGGAATTTTCCTCTCAACGTGGCAAACCCTGTCAGCACCTTTGACAGCCCCACTAACCATACGTGTCAAATAAGGGTTTAATTGGCAATATTGGTAGTTAAAAGGTCTGATTGACCAAAATTGAAATTTAGGGAATTTGATCATTTCATTTAGTTTAGGGGATTATTTGACAATATTTTGGCTAATATTTTGGACTGAATTGGCCGAAATCGAAAAGTTCAAGCATCGATTCGACCTTTTCTAAATGTTAGGCACCTATTTGATATTATCATTAATGTTTGGGACCCTAATTGAACTTTTAATAATAATACATCAGTTTCTAATTTTAAGACTGTTTAGATGGATTACAAGCAGGTCATTCCATGTATCTGTGACTCCCGGTAAGCACCAATGCGTGCAGTCATCATGCTTCCTTCCTGCAGCTGATGATGGGTGGGCATCAGCTCTGAACTCACTCATATGGGTAATATCTAAGAAGTGAAAATTAGAACCCTCAAGGGCCTTGTAAAGGTGTTGATTAACAATACGTGCCTCCACATTAGTCCCATTATTCTTGATGGAGAAGAAATCTTCCACCTAAAAAAGGGTTAGAAACAATCAAACCTGTTTAACCTTGATCAGAGTGGAAACAAATTACCAACAAACGGGCAAATGTTTATTCTCTCAAAAACTGAACAAAGTAATCCAAAAAGTAAGATCCAAATTGTATTTAGGTTAAGCAATCATAGTGCCCAATGCAGCTAGTAAATACTAATAATAATGGATAGAGTAGAGACTCACTTGTTCTGGTGACAAAGGTTGTGAACGCTGACATGATCCACCTTGGCACCAATCACCTCCTTCAAAATGTCTAGGTGATTGCGAACGAAACAATTTAATAGCACCCGATTTCGTGGTTTTCTCCACAAATTGTATCTGTAAATAGAATATATATTATATATTATTTTTAGTGACTATGTAAATTACTTAAAGGCCAAACTGAGGATTAATATGATGTCTCTTTTTGACTTTTTTTTTGTCTTTTCGTACTTTTCGGGTGACTAAAAAGACCCTCGATGAATTTCATCACTTACTTTTCTTGCTGCCCTTTTTTGTAATTTACTACTTTTATATTTATGATTAAGTGTGTTTTAATTACATATTAATTGTGTGTGGATATTAGGATTTACCGATTCAATTTCTCTGCTGGAATTCTAAAGGATTGGTGCTATAAATGTATCTGCAATAATGGTTGATTCATGGGTAGACTATTGACATTCCAATTATGTTTTTCTTTCATCTTCATTTTTATTTGGGTGGGTTTCTTCTTCCCTGACATTTCTTTGAATTGGTTTCACATGGACTTCATTCTGTTTCCTAAAATTTTCAAGTGGACGTTGATAAGATCCTTCCATTTAATTTAGCAGCGCCTTAGGATGGCATAACCTACAGTGGGGAGCTTTCACTTCTCACCGTAACATTTTGAGGTAAATCTGAATTTATTTGTTGATTATATTATTTGATACTTAAATTTAACATTTCCTTATTCTTCTTTTATTTTACAAATTTTTATTTATTTATTTATCATTCGACTTCATTTTTATCGAGGTTTCTATCAGTAGCTTATGTTTAGTATATTTCCATATTTTCAAAAGCACAGTTAGCCAATGCTAAGTACAATCATTTTGTGATGCATTGTGTAAATTACATATGCTCCTGCAAATGCTCTCAACTAATTCAATTTTCCTACGACAACTATACATGCTCCTTGACTACAAAAAATTAGGCATTTCTTATGCATAAACCAAATTCTTACACCTACTCGAATCTATTAATTTAAAATTTGCAATCAAGATTAAAAAATGACCGCAACGTACTATGTCTTTTTTTAATAATCAACATACAATTCAAACAACAATTTATATTAGATTTATTTTGATGAATTATCTAGAGATAGAGGAGTTGAATATTAGCTTTATTTTGATGAATTACCTTGAGATGGAGTAGAATTTAGGTAATGCACTCTTAGAATGAAAGAGAGGTCATGTGTTTTGCTTTATATTTGCGAATTATTTGTTTCGATGTATAAGTTTCTCCTAACTGATTAACTTACAGCCAATGCAATATTCTCTTATCAACCGATTTAAACAACTACAAAAAATATAGTCCTAATAAGAAGATGACTGCAGCGCTAGCGCAGGCCGCACTGCTTGTAATTATTAATAAAAGAATCATGATAGGGGAAATGCCCACCAAAATAACATTAAAAAGATGCTCTTGCATCTATCAAGCTAGCATTGACTTTTATACACACAAAAAAAAAAGCTAGCATTGACTTTTGCAATAATACTAAAATCTAAAAGAAATGCACCCAAAAATAACATTAAAAAGGTGCTCTTGCATTCATCAAGCTATATATCATTGACTTTTGCTCATTAATAATATTGGTGATGCTCACATTAAACAAGCATGGTGTTACTTTCAAGGTAGTTAGAAATAATAATCAAAACAAAGGAAAATATTTGCTGTAATTCTGCCAATATTCGCATTGTCTCTACAGAACCAGAGAAGGTATAGAAAGCCTATGACCAATTCAATTCAAGCAACCAATGAACCAAATAAACTTTCTTCATTGAAGCACCCTATTCATATCTTATTAAGAAAATACCATATATGAAACAACATACCATATGTTTTAAAACCTTATCCAAGCCAACATCTGGAGGTATGGGAGGAAGCAGGGGCTGACCCTTTTCAAAGAAAAGCATGGGTGACTTGACTGGGTCAAATATTGAAGGAAGCCACCACCTAAGAACCAATCAGAATGTTAATTAATCATGTCATTTGGATCTAATAAGAGAAAGCCCTTTAATCTCTCTACTTTTGTTCACTCCCATTTGACATGCAAATAAAAGCTACAAAGAACATTAAGATATGCCACCATATTACATGCAAATAAAAAATGAAGCACTCAAAACCTCAAGAATTCATCAATTATCAATAGCAAATTGAAAACAAGAAGGTGATTAAACTACCAGTGGCCTGTGTTGAAAATTAGTATATCATGGAAGCTTGTTGCTTTTTCCCATGTGGAATCCGGAATATCAACATCAACTCTATAACCCTCTCTATATCCCAGAGCTTCCAATTTACCACCATTACCATTAGCCGACCACCTGCATTAATTACAAGTCACAGCAAACTCAAAGAACAATATATACAATCCCCAAATAATAGTATGCAAATACAAAAGACCTCAATAAGCTTACCTACCATAGCGTGCCAAAAGATTCGCTCGATGATATGCAATGGTAAGATTATAGTGAAGAAAGGTAAAGCCACGTTCAGCTCCAGGCGGACGCCATTTTTTAACCTTGCTGGAGCTGGACACGCGTTTAAGTATGCAAAACAAAGAAATAAACATGTTTCTGTTCAAGGAATCACCCACGAACCCAATCTTGGTGTCTTTATAAGTTTGAAGGAACTTGAGCGGATCGAGCGGTGGGAGATTACAGTTGCGAGGCTTCCATCGCCACTTGACGATTTCTCGAGCACTTGATTTTTTGTTCAGAACGCAGTTCCATCCTTTGTGCATTTGCTGGCACCTACTGGAATACCTATTGAATTTAAAATCCGGGTCGTAGATCCACGACCCATCGGAGTAGTCGCACGGAGACTCATCAGGGTCGGATCCTGTGGTGGCATTGGCGTCGACAGTGATGGGTTTAAAGCGGAGGGATTGGAAATGAGTTGGAGAAGAGGAAATGGAGGCTTTTCTGGAAACAGAGAAAAGGAAAAAGACTGAGATGAAACAGAGGAGAGGGAAAAGACAGCAGAGTTTGTTTGGTGCTGCCATTGCGGTTATAATTGTTAACCACTGTAGAACACACCTTCTTAAAAAGGCAAAAATTATTAGCAGGGAATAATATTGCGTCATGTAAGCTTGTATTGCCAAAATCAATGTTACATATGGACTCCTCCCTCTTCTGTCCTAACTTAGTTGATCAATCCAGTTAATATTATTAAAGTTTACGGTTTTAATGAACAAAAACAAAGAAAAACCGAGAAGGTTTTTATAAGTCATTGGATTGGATCAGCTAAAACAACAATCTCAATTCTCAATCTTTGCTTCATTACTTCTGGGTTTTGTTACTAATAAATGATATCATGAATCTCAGACCAAACACGGGGCTGCAAATTTTTATATTGATAATAAGCTTCACCGTGCTGCTCCTGGTGGAACAGGAGGCATCAAATGTATCACCAATTACTCACCGGTAGGTTTAATTACCATATACTTAAAATTCCATAGTTGATTTGGCCCAAAAAAAAAACTGATATGTGAATTGTTGGCCTTTCCCCTATTGTGCTGCAGGTTTTGGAAGCAGTAACCCAAGCCAGAGGCAGAGGATTTTCTGATGTCCTGTTTTTTGGATGCAGCAACTGGAAGGTACGTTGAGGAGGTTTCTTCAAGTTAAATGTTTATTGTTAAGGTATTAAATCAAGTAGTCTAATATTTGTATAATCTTTAATTAGTACGTTATAATCTTGCCTAGTAGGATGGTTTATAAAATTGAAATCTGAGCCTAAACTTAATGGTGTTTCATACTGAAAGTTATAATTATGTGATAAAATATAATGCACATTCATGGCTAGTAGTGTTAATCTTTCATTTTCGTAACATGGATGAATTTTAACATGCTTCCTCTTCCTCTTCCTCTTCCTCTTGCAGGAGGATGGTTTGCTTCATACGGCCTGCGGGACTCCAATTTATGTTGCATAACTCAAAATATTTTTGATCACTAGCTAGGCAAAGCCATGTTCACTCTATGCACATTTGTGCTACAAAGTTGAATCAACTTTTAAGAATGGAAACCAGCTTCTTCTCAAAGCTAGAGGTAGGTAATTAACATTAATGTCTTCTTCAAACTGAGTTTTAATGATTTTATCCCTTTTTGCTCACTCAAACTTTTTAATTTATGTTCCGATTTAGTTTTGACTTTTGATTGATAGTGCTAATTTGTTTATAATATATTCAATTTTTTTTTATTGTGGCAGCTAAGATGGTATGTGGATCAATTATAAAACCAACATTTACAGGTAATTATGACATATGGATGAACTAATAGAAAACTAGAATAAGAAACATGGTTATGTATATCTATATATTATATTCATATATGAAGTATGAAATGCTTATGTATATTATATTATTCATATGTATGATATGAAGTATGAAATGCTTATGTATATTTATATTATTATTCATATGATATGAAGTATGAAACGTGATGATGTATAATATTTATTGATATATTTATCATAAGTATAGATAGATATGAAATGTGCTTTAAAGTCTTATTTTTTAAAAGAATTGTGTTTTAGGTCTAGTTTGACGTTCATTTGGCGATAGAAATCTTCTTTTTACTCCAAACGCAATTTTAAATAAATCTTGATTTGTGTCAAAAGCTGATTATATATAGATATGATTTAACCTCGATTGCTTACTAATTATCACGAACTCAAGTCCGTAAAATCGTCACTCTATCCTCACGGTGATAGAGAGAAAGAAAAAAAACCGTGTGATTTTTGTTAAAGCATGAATTGATATATAGTCTTGTGAACGCTAAAACAAACATTCACCTAAAGTTTTCGTAGGAATAAAGAAAAAAGAAATAAATTATTAATTACTATAAGAAATGATCTCATAATAATTTTAGAAACTGATCATTTGTTTAATTATAAGTGGCTGATTAAGCCATTGGGCATTCGACTCTTAGTTTCCCTCGCTAAAAAAAAAAACAAAAAAGGCCAATCATTGATTATGAAAAGTCAAGAAAATTTTTGTTCTCCTAATCAACTCTATGCGAGATTTCCAAGTGGGGCGTTATATAGTACTAGTCTTTATTTCCACGTGCGTTGTATGTGACCCAAATTCGATAATCCGTCCAATCCAGTCGAACTCGACTTGATCAGAGAAATTAAACGACCAACGACCCGACAAACTCGTAATCTGAATGACACGTGAAATTAATCCGGATGACCCAAAGATACTATAAACTAAAATTATATTTTATTCAATAAAATCCACATTGTTATAATTTTAACCATTCTAAACTATAATTTATTCAATAATAATTATATTATTGTTATAATTTTACCGATTAAATTTGCTAAACTTCATTATATGAACAATTATTATATATGAATAAATACTAAATAAGATTATAATTAGTAATTTGTTTTTTTACATAATGAATAAATAATAATAATTAATTAGTAATTTCTTGACAATTTTTCTATTAGGAAAGAACATAAATTTATATATTATATTTAATATTTATTTGAACATACACCCCACTTCATACTTAATTACATATTTAATATTCAAAATTATTAATATATAAAGGGACACATGTCAACTCTTTAACCCGTATATGCAGTTTACTAAACGTAACCGATAGTGGATTGTAAAATAAATTGAATAATTAAGACATTAAATAAATTTAAGAATTAAACATTAAAAAATTCAAGACTGACCCAATTGATCCGAGTCCTAGACCCGAAAAACCCAAAACCCGAATGATCAAGAACCCGAGTGACCTGAGGTCAAAACCCGAACCAGCATGACCCTAAACCCAGCAAACCCGAGACCCGAATGACCTGAACCAAGATGAGTCGAAACCCGAATGACCCGAGAAAATTACCTGACACATTTGACCTGATTCAAGATGACCCGAACCTGAAACCCGTCCAACCCGCCCGATTGTACTTTTTTTTTTTTTACATTAACTCCTATAACTTTATAAGTCAAAGAAAATAATTGTATGTTACTCTTCTTTTTATTTTTAAAAATTTTAAATTCTTGTTATACACTCAATTACATTAAACTACCAATACGTACACTTCAAAAATAGAAAAAATCAATCACAATAATTAAATTTTAAATAAATTTTTAACTTAATTAGTTTTAAAAAATATGAATAATTAATTATTAGGCACCTTCTTTTTAACTTTTAAACTTGATAATAATACTTTATTAGTTTATATTATAATTGTAATGGGTCCAAACTCCAAACCTACCAAAAAGCCTCCAATTTTTTAAAATTAAAATGGTAAAAATAAAATATTTATAAAAAAATATTGAATTTAATTAAATAAAAATAGAGTTTTTAGTAGAATAACTGTAAAAGTTTATTTCTAAAGAAAATTGTAAAATTTAAACAATTTTATTTAAGGAATATTTTTAAAAATTGTAATATATCTAAGTTTTTTAATTTAAATTAGTAAAATGGTAAAAATAAAATAGGTATATAAATAAAAAAATAAGAGTTTTTATTTTGTAGTAAAACTATAAAAGTATATTTAAAAATTCTAATATATAAAAGTAAAAATTAAAATAGTTATAAGGATATTAGATTTAATTAAATAAAAATAGAGTTTTTAGTTGAGTAAAACTATAAAAGTTTAAACAATGACATTTAAGAAATATATTCGAAAAATAAGGGTATAATGGACAGGTATATACGAAAAATAAAGATATAATAGGTGAT
>AWUE01016390.1:0-25626 GCA_001974825.2 Corchorus olitorius
TATATATATATATAATATGCTTGCTGCTGCCTATTGCAGATTAGTCATGGAAAATTTAATTGCTTTCCTATTTTACTTGTTTCTCATGATAATTAATCTGGTTTGAATAATAGGGTACTCCTAATCTGAATCTGGTTGTGGAAGACAAGACATATCGAGCTGTTCCCGGTGGTACCGGAGGCGTCAAAGCTGTCACTAACTATTCACCAGTAAGAACTCCTTCTCTGCATATATGCATGATAAAAAAAAAACGTACTGGATCATATACTTATAATTACTCTTTTTTTTTAACTAAATTGATGAGATTTTCAAAGTTGTAATGCGATTGTGACTGTATTGATTGCACACACGACAGGTTTACGAGGCAGTGATTAAAGCAAAAGCCAAAGGATTCACCGATGTTTTATTTCTTGATGCATTGACTGGAAGATAAATTGAGGAAGGTTCTGCAAGCAATATCTTCCTTCTCAAGGTAACATCTTTAGATTTTTTTCCCCAATTGGAAGCATGTTCACACTCATAGAATAATTCAGAAAAAAAAATGGATTTTTTTAATATGTAGGAAAATGTGATCTCAACCCCACCAGCTCATGGGACTATTCTTCCAGGAATCACAAGAAAAAGCATCATTGAAATTGCTTTGACTTTTGGTTACCAGGTAAACTACTCATCATAATTAGAAATTGGTACTACTATAATCAAGTTGTTCATTATGAACATTCCTAGTAACTGTGTGTTGATCAGGTCGAGGAACGAGCTGTTCCGATCGAGGAAGTGTTGGATGCTGAAGAAGTCTTCTGCACAGGAACAGCTATGGTTGTCCGCTCTGTTGCAAGTATAACCTACCAGGGGAAAAGGTAGGCAAAAAATTAAGAAAATGACTCAACTTGTTCCTATATATTAATTAATGCATAAATAAGGTTTGCTTATTGATCATATTAAATGCAGGATTGAATACAAAATGGGAGCAGAAACAGTGGCTCAGAAATTGTATACAACACTAACCGGAATTCAAACTGGTCTTATTGAGGACAAAATGGGATGGACCGTTGCGATCGATTAACCTCTTTTAAATTGTATGATACACAGTTTGATGTAATCGTACCTTAATTAGCAGATTCAGCATCTGCCTCTATCTTCTGATCAACTCACTCATATTTGTAATATCTAAGAAGTGAAAATTAGACCCTTTAGCAGATTCAGCATCTGCTCTTCATCTAATAGTTATACAATACTTTGATTAATTATGTATACTTTCTTCTTCCTGTGCACAGTTTTCCTTCTTCGAGAAAACTCGTGAAACTTGCCTCCAAAAAAAGGAAGAATCAGCATTGAATTCCCACCAAGCATGCACTAATCTGATTGATAGTTGGCTTGGAAGAAATGTGGTAGTTGAGGATTTAATGCTTCTGTTATCTGAAAGGAGTTGTTACAAATAGTAACAAAATGGCTTAATGGGATTTAAGGCCTTGAGCTATGGTGAAATGGTCATATAAGCCCCTGAATTTTAATTTGGTCAATTACACCCTCCAACTACCAATTTTTGACCAAATTAACCCTTATTTGCCTAATGGAGCCATTAAGGGTACTAACATGGTTGCCACATCGATATCCACATCAATAGGATTTTTTAGCTTGGATTGAGTCAAGGTAGATTCGAAAGCGCTTCAAAAGGGTCCGGCCTTGATTTGAGTTGAGAAAAGTTCTTTTTTTTTTTTGAATAAAATGTTAGTTTAAAGGATTCTGGGTTTGATTATTCGAGTAGATTTTGAGTTTTAACGACGGAAGGTAAGGTGGAGCTAGGATTTCGATAGCATTTGATGCGATGGCTGCTGGGTTTGGAGTTTATGTGTCCTTGAAGTTTCATGTTTGTTCTTAAGAAAAAAAAGGCAAGTTTGGTCCCTTTTGGGGGCTTATTTCTAGAGGAGTGTTTGTTTTAAATACTAAAGAGTATTTTCTCTGTTTTTTTTTTTTAAGGCAAATTATAAAATACACCGGCAGTGGAGTTTAGCAGACTACATAAGCGGGTTTTGAAGGGTGATATGTGTCCTATAGGGACTAGATTGGAATATTTAAAACTTAATTAATTAAGAAAATGGACATGTGTCAACTCCACAACACATTTGTGGAGTTCAAAATTTACACCATCGGTGTATCAAATAGTTACCCTTTTTTTAATTATTAAACAGAAAAACAAGTGGCATTTTCTATTCGTTTAAACGTGACAACAATGTCAGCATCTTTAACGGCCCCATCAGCCATATCTGTCAAATAAGGATTTAATTGGCAATATTATAGTAGTTAAAGATGTGATTGGCCAAAATTGAAATTAAGAAGAATTTGATCATTTCATTTAACTTGGGGGATTATTTGACCATTTTCAGTCCAAGTGCAATTTTTCTCTCAAGGTTGATATCCACATGGCAACCACGTCAGCAGTCAAGCACCCGCATTAGCCATCCAATTCCATCCAAATAAGGGTTTATTTACTTAGAATTGATAGTTGAAAGGTGCAATTGTTGAAAACTAAAATTAAAGGGCTTATTTGACCATTTCATTATATTTTAGGGTCTCAAACTCCATTAAGCTATAATAATAATAACAAAAGTCACATCCCTTTAAAATTTCTGAAAGAAGCATATATCTTCTCGAAATTTTGTCCATAATTTGGTAACAACTTGGCGTGCATTTATTAGAATCCAATGAAGTTTAGATAAGAGTAGTACTACTCTCTAAGGACAAGAAAAGAAAATTAAAGAGTGGGATCCATCAGCATTCATTATTCTCCTCTCATTTGAACTTGTCCTAAATATATCACATAGTAGGGGGTTTATTTCTTTGTTCTGCATATGCAGATCATGACTTTCTTTGATGGTTCTTGAAGGTGATCATATTGTAGAATGTAGAAGATTCATCTCATTCATTTGCAGATTTTCTTCTCATTGGTAGGTAAGTAATTTAAAAAAAA
Source organism: Corchorus olitorius (assembly GCA_001974825.2). NCBI lineage: Eukaryota > Viridiplantae > Streptophyta > Magnoliopsida > Malvales > Malvaceae > Corchorus > Corchorus olitorius. Next base: position 2,969 of record AWUE01016390.1, read on the forward strand.
AATATGCAAAATCAATCTCTTTCAGGCTCAACATATCAGATTCAGAAATGAGAACTGAACCAGAAAATAGGCTCTATTACTGCACATTTTTTTTGGGTACCGTTTATTAAGCACATTTAAGTATTATAATATGTAATTTTTTATCATGAGCATGTTCCTCTACCTCCATGACTCCCTCACGGTGCGTTAGAGTTCATAAACTTTAATTTTTTGAATGAGGGATTGTACAAATTCTACACATCTATAAATAAACCAGCAAAAATGTTTGAATAGTCATAGATACCTCACCTGCATTACTCGTTTACTTTTCTGGAAACTTTTGTTTCTGATTTATAATTCTGCATAACTCAAAATATTTTTGATCACTAGCTAGGCAGAGCCATGTTCACTCTAAGCATTTGTGCTACAAAGTTGAATCAAGTACTTTTAAGAATGGAAACCCTCTTCTCAAAGCCAGAGGTAGGTAATTAACAATGTCTTGTTCAAACTGATGAGTTTTAATGATTTTATCCTTTTTTTGCTCACTCAAAAGTTTTAATTTATGTTCTGATTTTGTTTTGACTTTTGAATTCTTAATTAATTTTGTTTATAATATATTCTTTTTTTTTCATTTTGGCAGGTAAGATGGTACGGTAGATCAATTACATGTGCAATACTGGAAGCTTATAAATCCAACATTTACAGGTATAATATATATGCCATATATATGGATGAACTAATAAAAAAGTAGAATAAGAAACATGCTTATGTATATATTATTCATATATGAAGTATGAAACGTGATGATGTATAATATTTATTGATATATAGTTATTATGTGTAGATAGATGATCATGAAATGTGCTTTAAATTTTATTCTTCTTCTTCTTATTCTATTTTAAAGAATTGTGCTTTATTCTTTAGATTTTACAATATTTAAAAGAGGAAATATTTAACAAAGACCTAACTGTACTTGTGCTGTTAACAAGCGTAATTTACATGCCAAAGACTCCAAATTAGTCATATTTTAGTACTACCATATCTTCTTTAAAGTGTTTAAAATCATTCATCTCCACTCCACTTATCATCAAAGTAGTATATTATAATATATATATGTTGCTGATGACTCTAGAAATTACCATAAAAGTAGGTCTTTTTTTATTAATATTAATATTCTTTTCTTTAGGCTCTTCTTATGTATAAATAATTTGACTCCAGTTGTTGAGCCAAGGCATATTATAGAAAGTGATGATCTCACTGACTTGATTCATAGGAGTTAGTATAGCATATCGAGTTAGTATTTTTAAATGAAATTTTAGTTTCACATGAAAATAAATAAATAAATATATATATATATAAATTACCAAAGGCTCCAAAATGAGGAGCCAGCATTTTGTCTTTTTTCATCTTTTCACACTTGGTAAATTATAGAAAAGTCCAAACTAAATTTTTATTTTTCCTTTACTTATTTGATCATTTTGGTAATTGCAAGTCCTTTGGAACCGTTTTGGGAAGTCATTAATGTAGACGTATTTATTGTTGGGAGAATTCCTCTTTAGTGTATTGAAAAGTTAAATAATCCATGATTGGTGATATAGAGAAAATTAATCCTTCATCTATACTAACTATTTTTTAATTAAATAGAACTTTGCATTAACTATATAAAGAAGTGGAGTTAATAGTTACTTAGTTCAAGTTCATTTAGAATGACTTAAGACATGCAATTACTTTCTCCAATTGGCATAAACTTTAATTTTTGTGATACTAGATAAAAAATAGGTTAACCATTTAGGTATTGTATGTTTTAAAACAGTAGACATTATATAAGCAAGCTTTACAATTTAGATGATATAATATGTTTCAAGCAAATCCAGATTTCCATTTATAGATTAATAGTTACTATTTAGAAATATAATAAATTTTAGATCATGTTGTAACTTTGAAATATTTTTTTAACATTGAGCGATTGCATTCAATAGAAGTAATTCTTAAACAATCCAAATTTTTTAAGTTCGACGCGCCAACACGAACCGAACCACTTGTATATATATTGTTAGAACAAACCGTGTGAAAGCATGATGAAGTGTTATTCTTGTGAACGCTCCAAAAGTTAAAAACAAACAATCACCTAAACTTTTCGTAGGAGTAAAGTTCAAAGAAAAAAGAAATGAATATCCACACAAACATTATTAATTAATTATTACGATAAGAAATTATCTCATAATAATTTTATAAATTGATTTTTTTATTGGCGAGAATAAACTGATTTGTTTATAAGTGGCCGATTAGGTGATTATAAAAAGTCGGAAAATTTTTGTTCTCCTAGTCAACACTATGAGAAATTTACAAGGGGTGGCCGAGTGGGGCATTACTTAGGTATAAACAGATCAGTTTGGTTAGAGACACTGATATATATCATCATTTCGGTAAGGGAAGTAAGTGTAGCATAATTTTTTTTTCTAGTAGTATTTTTTTTTTTTACGAAAATAGCAATTGTTTTTTAGTAGTAGATTCATTCAATCAAAGAATCTGGATTATGAACATCAAGGGATAAAGCTTCGTATCCACATAACTAGCAAACATATTACAATCAAATTTAGCTAAATATTAAATTATGAGTACAAATATTAGCTTCTCTTTTTCGTATGAACCAAGCGAACATCATCGAAATTTTTTAGCTAAATGAAAATAGCAATTAAACTTTCATTTATAAACGAAAGTATATACTCGATACTGATATTACAATAATTTTTAAAAATGTTTCTTTTTTCGCTTGGAAATACTTCAGTAAAATTATATAATTCATTTCTCGCGTCAATAAATCTTGTTGGAGTTGTAGTTTTTTTTAATATAATTTTTAAATTGATACAATGTTTTGATGGATAGTTAAAATAATCTATCTAATAATTTCTATAAAAAAAAAACACCTCTGCAAAATACCATATGATATGGATATTACAGAATAATCAATCTTAATTTGCTAAATAAGTTGCAATTACATTTGGAAAAAAAAATCCGGTATGAGAAAAGAGTGTTTAGGGTTTGATAAAGTTACTCTAAACTTAAGTGTAACTTGACCTTTACTTTTTCAACCCACAAACTTAACAGATTACTCCTTAAATAATATATCCTTAAATAATTAATCTATCAAATAAATAAACAACAATATTTGTTGGGTTGAGTGAAAGGAATACAATGTTTATTTAGTAAAATCTCGGGTTTAAATCTTGTAAATGGTCTGGCCAAAAAAAAAATCTTGTAAATGGAAAAAATAAACTATAATAAAGTATCTCCCGATTTAAGTTTGAAACGGTTCGACTCCAAATTAATTGAGGCCTACAAAACTAAAACACACAATTTAAACCTCATATGATATGGATAAGTGTTTAGTAGGTGGCATGAGGTACTATTTAGCAAAATAATATTATACATTACTATTTTGTTGAACATATTTTTTGCAATTTCTTATGAAAAATTACATGTTTTAGACTTTTAGTTATCTCGAAGAAATAAAATACAGTAATATTTTCTAAAGAAAAATACATGTAAAGAGTAAAAACTAAAGAGGCGAGAGAATCTCTCTTTTTTAGAGGAAAATAAGAATCTCTCTTAATTAGGCGTGAAACACAACAGAGTCTCTCTCTCATCTGTCTCTTTTTTCTTAATGGCAAGGAATCCACAATTAATTCTCCAACTAAAAGGGTTTATATCCAAATTAGGATTAAAAATTTGTCGAAATGCTCAAATTAGTCGTAATTCTTTTGACTGAATCTAATTAGGCCTAAAACTATATGGATTGGCCATTGGGCAATATTATGCACGTTTTAATTGGATGAAGAAAATGTCTAATTTGGTTAAAAATCCTAACTTATAGGTATAATTAGATTTAATCAAAAAATTTAGGCCTAATTTGAGCATTTCGCCAAATTTTTAAGCCTGATTTGAACATTTTACCCCAACTAAAATCCTAGTAATTTTCATCGCCAAATTTCCATTTCTACACCTTCCTTCTATATAAACCCCCTTGCCTATTCCACTCTCCTTCACACTCCACATTAACTAAACAAACAAAACCCAATTTGCAAACTTCTCCTAATTCCCCAATTTTTCCTCTCTTTTATTGAACAAATTAAATCAAGATTTCCCAATGGGTTCTTTAGAACATCTTGTGGAATGGTAAGATCCTAATTAATGAACATTTTTCTATCTATTTTTGCCTTCTATATATACCAAATATTAATTTTCTGTTGTTTATTGCATGTCATGCCATTTATTGTTGTTTGATTTTTCCTAATGTTCATTCTGTTTATATTTTGTTAATAAATAACGATTGTGAACTTAAATATTGGTCGTTTTATGTGGGTAATGGCAGCGACAAGACAGAATATGCGAATGTGAATTGGGATGAACTTGGATTTGCTCTGACGAAAACCGATTGCATGTTTGTAATGAATTGGTGTAAAGATGGAGAAAACTTTTCCGAAGGAGTCTTAACTCGCTTTGGAAACATTGAGCTCTGCCCTTCTTCTGGAATATTAAACTATGGGCAGGTGAGAAATTAATCAATCACAAGTTTAAGTTAATAATTATAAAGTGTAAAATCATAGTATATATTAACAAAAATGGTGCAATCAGGGATTATTTGAGGGATTGAAGGCATATAGGAAGGAAGATGAGAGAATTCTGCTCTTCAGGCCAGAAGAAAATGCTCTTCGGATGCAGATGGGTGCTGATAGAATGTGCATGCCTTCCCCAACAGTTGAGCAATTTCTCGATGCTGTCAAAAAGACTGTGCTTGCCAACAAGCGCTGGGTATAATTAGTAATTAAAACTTGAAAATTTTGTTGCCAAAGAATAACTAAATTGGGAAATATGTATATATATGTATAGGTACCACCCCATGGGAGAGGAGCACTGTATGTTAGGCCTCTGCTAATGGGAACAAGCCCAAATCTGGGAGTTAAGCCAGCATCTGAGTATACATTTTTAGTGTATGCTTCCCCAGTGGGCAATTATCATAAGGTATATTTATTTGCTTGTTGCTTGGCTGTTGTGAGATTATTCATGGAAATTTGCTTTCCTATTTTACTTGTTTTCTCATAATAATCTGGTTTGAATATGAATATATAGGGTCCTAATCTGAACCTGGTTGTGGAAGACAAGACGCATCGGGCTACTCCCGGTGGGACAGGAGGTGTAAAAGCTGTCACTAACTATTCACCAGTAAGACATATATATATCCTTAATTAGCGGTGATTAATTAGACTCTTTTAATGGGTTTAATTACTGTAATTAATAGTAATTGCTGAGATTTGTGGTTTTTTTAATTAATTGTATTACACGATAGGTTTACAAGGCATTGACTGAAGCAAAAGCCAAAGGATTCACTGATGTCTTATTTCTTGATGCATTGACTGGAAGATACATTGAGGAAGGTTCTGCATGCAATGTCTTCGTCCTCAAGGTAGAATTTTTTTCTTTTTGGAAATTTCCCCCAAAGAAGCATGTTCACACTTGTAGAATGATTCAGAAAAACTCATTTCATGGACTTTTTTTTTGTCTGTAGGAAAATGTGATCTCAACCCCACCAGCTCATGGGACTATTCTTCCAGGAATCACAAGAAAAAGCATCATTGAAATTGCTTTGACTTTTGGTTACCAGGTAAACTACTCATCATAATTAGAAATTGGTACTACTATAATCAAGTTGTTCATTATGAACATTCCTAGTAACTGTGTGTTGATCAGGTCGAGGAACGAGCTGTTCCGATCGAGGAAGTGTTGGATGCTGAAGAAGTCTTCTGCACAGGAACAGCTATGGTTGTCCGCTCTGTTGCAAGTATAACCTACCAGGGGAAAAGGTAGGCAAAAATTTAAGAAAATGACTCAACTTGTTCCTATATATTAATTAATGCATAAATAAGGTTTGCTTATGGATCATATTAATGCAGGATTGAATACAAAATGGGAGAAGGAACAGTGGCTCAGAAATTGTATGCAACACTAACCGGAATTCAAACTGGTCTTATTGAGGACAAAATGGGATGGACCGTTTCAATCGATTAACCTCTTTTTTATGATACAGTTGGCTGTAAAAGTACCTTAGCAGATTGAGCATCTGCGAAATCTTCTTTTTCCCTTTCTTTTTAAAAGTTTTAGTCAAAGTTTCAATGAAAGGATTAAAAGTTTAAAATTATATTAGCCTGTAAGTTCTTCAATGAGTGAACTTTGAAACAATTTGCGAATGGACAGAGCAAGTATACAGAAGACTGCAACATTCGACTAAAAAAATGAGAAAATTATAAATCAGAATCCCCTTTTTGGCAAAATTTCCCTAAAAAGGAATAATAACAAATTCATTTGTATTTCTTTACTCTTTCGTCTCAGTTACCATTTTTTGACCAGCAAAATATATTCGGGACATAACTAAACATATATCTTTCTCATTTGATGAAGAGTGAAGACACCCAGGAACTGCAAAACATTGTAATAAACTAATTGCTTGCGTAACACATAAGAAATATTACAATTTCGTGACTGTTTGAATTTTTTTTTAAAAAAAGAATGCTAGTAATAATACATCAGTTTCTAACTTTAAGACCGTTTAGATGGGTTACAAGCAGGTCATTCCATGTATCTGTAATTCCGGGTAAGCACCAATGCATACAGTCATCATGCTTCTTTCCTCCAGCTGATGATGGGTGGGCATCAGCTCTGAACTCACTCATATGGGTAATATCTAAGAAGTGAAAATTAGAACCCTCAAGGGCCTTGTAAAGGTGTTGATTCACAAGGCGTGCCTCCACATTAGTCCCATTATTCTTCACTGAGAAGATATCTTCTACCTAAAAAATGGTTAGAAACAATCAAACCTTTTTAACTTTGATCCAGAGCGGAAACAAACCAACAGATGAGCAAATTTTTTTTTCTCAAAAATTGAACTAAGTAATTCGGAATATGCAAATTTTATTCGATAGGTATAGTAAGATCCAACTTGCATTTAGGTTAATTAATCATAGAGCCCAATGTCGCTAGTAAAAACTAGTGATAATGGATAGAGACTCACTTGTTCTGGTAACAAAGGTTGTGAACGCTGACATGATCCACCTTGGTCCCAATCACCTCCTTCAAAATGTCTAGGCGATTGTGTACGAAACAATTTAATAGCACTCGATTTCGTGGTCTTCTCCACAAATTGTATCTGTAAATAGAATAATAAAAGAATTATGACAGGAGAAATGCCCACAAACATAACATCAAAAAGATTCTCTTGCACTATCAAGCTAGCATTGACTTTTGCTCATAATATTGGTGATGTTTGTATGTTTTTTACTTTCAAATTCAAAGTACTTAGAAATAATAATCAGAACAAAGAAACATATTTGCTGTAATTCTGCCAAAGCTGAGTGTTCAATACACAAAATTCACATGTCTCTGTAGAATCAGCGAAAATATAGAAGCCTATAACCTGTTCAAGCTCTATTTCAGTTTGTGCAGACAGCAGCCCCAAATAAACTTTCATGTTTAAAGCACCCTATTTGTATCTTGTTAAGAAGTACAAGAAATACTGTGAAACAACATACCATATGTTTTAAAACCTTGTCCAAGCCATCATCTGGAGGTATGGGAGGAAGCACGGGCTGACCCTTTTCAAAGAAAAGCATGGGTGACTTGACTGGATCAAATTTTGAAGGAGCCCACCACCTATTAAGAAAGAAACAGAATGTTAAATCCAAGTCAAGAAACCTCTGATAACAAAATAGAGATACGTGTATTATAATTAGAAGAAATTGTCACTGGGAACTAACACAAAATATTAGCTAATTCATGAAGCAAAAGACATTAATAATGATCAACATGGTCCTGTTCAACACAATATTTTGACGGAAAGGTATTGAGAACTGTCTCGCTGATTTCCTTCATAGGGTTTTATATATCATAGGTCATCTTCCATGCAGCTACTGCACAAAAATTCTCTGATGAACATGTATAACTTTGACAAAACTACATCCCACTTTGGCAGTTAAACATGTCATTTGGATCTAATAAGAGAAAGCCCCATAATCCTTCTACTTTTGTTCACTTCAATTTAACAAGAAAATAGGATCTTAAAGCTAAAAAGAACATAGGACTAACAAACAAGAACATTAAGATATGCGACCATTGCATGCAAATAAAAAACGAAGCACCAAAATCTCAAGAATTTCATCAATTATAAACAGCTAACTGAAAACAAGAACACAACCTACCAGTGCCCTGTGTTGAAAATTAGTATATCATGGAAGCTTGTTGCTTTTTCCCATGTGCCATCTGGAATATCAATATCAACTCTATAACCCTCTCCATATCCCAGAGCTTCCAATTTACCACCATTACCATTAGCCGACCACCTGCATTATTAAACAAGTCACAGCAAACTACTTTAACCGCAACCAAGAACAACAAAATCCACAAATAAAAAGCAAACACAAAAGACCTAAATAGCTTACCTACCATAGCGTGCCAAAAGGTTAGTTCGATGATATGCAATGGTAAGATTATACTGAAGAAAGGTAAAACCTCGATCAGCTCCAGCCGGACGCCATTTTTTTACCTCGCTGGACGCACGTTTAAGTGTGCAAAACAAAGAAACAAACATGTTTCTGTTTAAGGAATCCCCAACGAACCCTGCACTGTTGAATTATTGGTATCACAACATAAAAGTAGAAAGCAACTAAAACAAAGAGTACTCTTTTAAGTGAAAATAACAAAACCTAACTGCTTCAATGAACTTATATAGCACTAGCAAGTAACTGAATTTCGCTCGTAAACTTCGATAAATTCAAAATCTTGCGCGAAAAAGACAGAGAGGAGAGTACCAATGTTAGTGTCTTTATAAGTTTGAAGAAACTTGAGCGGATCGAAAGGTGGGAGGTTACAGTTGCGAGGCTTCCATCGCCACTTCACGATATCTCGAGCATTAGATTTGTTGTTCAGAATGCAGTTCCATCCTTTGAATATTTCCTTGCAGCTGCTGTCGTACCTATCGAATCTAAAATCCGGGTCGTAGATCCACGACCCATCGGAGTAGTCGCACGGAGACTCCTCCGATGCATCAGTGTCGGATCCCGTGGTGACATTGGCGGCGGTGATGGGTTTAAAGCGGAGGAATTGGGGATGAGTAGGAGAAGAGGAAATGGAGGCATTTCTGGAGAGAGAGAGAAGGAAAAAGATTGAGATGAAACAGAGGAGGGAGAGGAGAGGGAAAAAAGAGGAGAGTTTCTTTGTTGCTGCCATGGCGGTTACTGTTAACCATTATACACTTCATAAAAATGAGCTAAAAATTGCCTTAGCTGTTTTTTTCCTTTCCTTTTCCTAATTTCTCCTTCATCATATTTTGGGCCAGAGCCCAAAGCACAAACGGAGATTAAGCCCCTAAAGCTTATTGGAATTCCTTGGAAAAAGCCTGCTGGGTCATACAGCTTGGCCTGTTAAAATTTTCTTTTATACGATATAACCACAACTCTCTCAATATCTAATAATCACATTGGACTCCAACTAACCCGAAGTTAAGTCACATCGGATCTCAATTGAAAAGAAGTTCACTTTAATAACTCGATATGTTATTTAAAAGACATTGAGTTTTTAATTTTCCACTCAACCAAATATGTTTGGGTGCTTCATGCTTGGGCAGTTAATTTACATACACTCACTAGTGTTAATAAAAGAAAGGCAAATTATACAATACACCGACGGTGGAGTTTAGCAGACTACACAAGCGAGTCTTGAAGGGTGACATGTGTCCTTTAGGGACTAGATTGAAATATTTAAAACTTAATTAATTCAAAAAAGGCAAATTATACAGTACACCGGCGGTGGAGTTTAGCAGACTTCACAAGCGGGTCCTGAAGGGTGACATGTGTCCTCTAGGGACTATATTGAAATATTTAAAATTTAATTAATTAAAAAAATGGACATGTGTCAACTTCACAACCCGCTTGTGGAGTCCAAAAATTTACACCGCCGGTGTATCAAATACTTACCCTTCAAAAAATGGACATGTATGATGTATCAACTCCACAACCCGCTTGTGGAATCCAAAATTTACACCGCCAGTGTATCAAATATTATCCTATAAGAAATATTAATTTTCTACCAAAAAGAATGTAGAAAAAAATTTCATGAATGGTGATTATTTGTAACAAAAATAGAAAGGAAAAGAAATATTGACTTGGGCATGCTTTCAACAACATAAAATTTTGATTATACATATACTGATATACAGTTCAGTTGCAATTTGCAAAACAAGACTTATCAAGTTATCATTCTGAAACTTCAAGAAGCTTTAACATCATTTGGAAAAAAAAGGGGAAAAAAACTTTAAGATACAAAATACTACACGGATTCAAGTGAGAGATCTATCGCTTGATGAATGATGATGGTACACAACATAACAAGCCGGGAATTGTATTTACCCTTCGGGTAAAAGACGATGCTGTTGAAATGCTCTTCATCGACGAGCTTCACTTAATTGTTGCACATATGATATGCTGAGGTTCTCAATTGTATGACTTTAAGTGGAAAACTTGACAAGCTGGCTTATATGACCTCTTGGTTGAAGCTTGTTCAAACTTCTTTGTAGCAGTTTCATTCTCTTCTAGTTTAGTCTGAACAAAATATTTTATCCACCATGATGAACTACGCAACTTGGCCTTCATAGAAAATAGCAATTTATCAGACTTTCTTCGAGTTAAAGAACCCCAGAAAATTATATCATGTCATTTTCTATGAAAAACACACTCAGAACATGAAGCATATCTAGACCCAAATGAATTTTTAATCAAACAACGCTTCCCTAAGAACATATGTTAATTCAAGTTAATAGTAAACTCTATGCAAACTGCAACCTATGTAATTGTAATCTAAATCTAACATAACAAAAGAAAAGTGTTTAAGCTTGCAACTAGTAGAAGAAGACAATAAATCCAAATGTAATTAAGGTAGCATTCAGGTGATCTATGAATAATCAATCACTTACAGGACGACCAAATTTGGATAGCTCAGCAACTTTAGCTTTCTGCTGACCTGGATAACCTGCTCACATATAATATATCAGCAAGAAAATTACAAGAAAGATACATTTGACATGCATAAAAGAACACAGTGTGGAAGTTTACCAGAAAAAATAATAACACCATCAGCTGAAACCCTCGCCAGTTCTGGAAGAGTTTTGTTAAGGTATCTAGGGGACAAGTAATCCAAGGCATCTGACACAATCACAAGGGAAAATGATTTTGCACGGTAGGGGAGGGGGAACTTGATATCTGCCACACGCACAATGCCTTTCCGCACAAGACTTTTGCAACTAGCATCAGCATCATCCAAGTCATATGGCTCCACACCCCAGGCCTGACTATCATCTTCTTTCAGTAGTTTTGACACCACTGAACAACTATCTGGGCCTACATGCAAGACTTTATTCATACTGTCACCATAAGCCTTCTTTAGAATAGGTAGTGCCCTTTGAACTTCCAACGTGCATGATGAACCACCTGTAAGTACATCAAAGTATTCAATCGCATCAAAATCCGCAATATGGACGCCGCAGAGCTTCTCTCTTTTTTACAGGAATGGATACCTCAGCTCTTAGGAAAGGCAGAGAATCAATTTAAAAGTTGAAACCTTAAACCCTCAAGAGTGTAATTACAATTTCACCCTACCATCTAGATGTAAGGATATCTAATAGTATATTATTCTAAACAGTCCTGCAAGTGCAGATCTTTATAAATTTCCAAAAATGTAGGAAATGCACTTAGGCAGGCACTGAGTTTGAAAATTCCATTTAAAAATCATCTGAAAGAAAACTTAGCAGAAGATATCACACTGGAAATTATTGGAAACTTTGCCGATCCATTTTTAATGTGACTCTGACTCTTACATCACCTTCTCATAGATTGCAGACCTACAACCTATCACATTCAATATGCAAATTACTCTGAAGCTTGGAAAATAAAATGACAAGGTATCATAAACATTTACCTTCAACTTTACTCAATGCCTCTTTTGTATTGATGGATGTACCTGTAACAGAAAATATTGAAATTGGAAAAAAAAGAAAAAGAAAAAGAAAGGAAAAAAAAAAGAAAAGAAAGCACATAAGTACTAGTAAAGTTGGAGAAGACAACAGCTAGTGTTTTTCTACTCAGTTAGCATGATGTAGAGATTACTTAATAAACCATTGCTAACTTAGCTGTTGCTTCTGAGAAAGAAAAGTTGAAAGAGGACAGAAGAAACACAAACCTGAACCACTATACATATAGCAAATCAGAAGAATTGCACCCTGAAATTTTTCAAGAAGCCATTTGATTATTATTTTAAAATTTAAGCACACTTTATGCTATTAACGTTCGGTGCAGAACGCTAACAATCTGCCAAATATAGAGTATAAGTTGATAATCTTTTTTGATGCAGAAAATACTACTATCTTTTAACAAGATTTAAGTTGAAATTACCACAACTAAAAGCCCAATAGATAATAGCGGTGATGAGCGTGTTTTAGAATGCACTGAGCCCACAAATGGGATGCTTCCACCATCAGCAAATCGTCGACCAGGATTTACAGGCCTCCTTGACATGGTTATGTAAAGTGATAAGACTGCAAAATATAGTGAGTTATAGTCTTTAAACATCTTCAGAGAAGGAGAAAAAAATAAGACCAGTTCGAAACTTTTAACTTTTAATGATTATCAGATATTCAGATTGCTATGATTTTCTGATTTAGTATGACAGAATGATTTAGTAGCAATAGTTTGTCTTTGTAAGCATAATATGTTATTCTTATATTTTCAATATTTTGTTTCCTCAATTCAAGCTACCAATGAGTTTTATGAACACATCTTTTCACACTTGCAGAATTTTCAAGGAGCAATTTCTCAAAAATCATGTAGAACTTATAAGGTTATATATCAGAACCATTCAGACTCACCGCCTTCTGATTTCAAATATTGGCAAAATGCAGTATTCGGTTACAGCTCTTGCCAGTAACAACATAATTACTACTCCTAAAATCATAACCAAAGAATCATCATTAATCCTTTCTTCAATCCTAAAATTTAAGGAAAAGAAAGGCAATACTAGCATATATATATATACTTGATTACCCTTTGAACAGCCGACATACCACACACATAGAAACTTCACACTACACACTTGGTTTGGTAAACCAAATCGAGCTAGCACTCATGACATTTCCTTAAATTATGTAAATTGCAAGGCATCAAAACTTGGCCCTGTTTACAAAGTTCACTAGAAATGATCGTCCTTGGACCCTCTCACTTCAATGCTTTTAATTGATTTAACAAACAAAAATCCCATTTCTTCTATAAGCAAGTGTAATTTACTTTACTATCCAAATAATAAAATCTTGAACCAATGTAACTACATTGACTACATTCCATCGTTCCTAAAAGGTCTATCAGCATAATCAGAATTTCCAATTCAAATTAACAATCCCATTGACGAGTAACCGCCATGAAACGTAATATTATTTTTTTTCACAATCCACCACACCCAAATCTCCTTTCTCAAGTAAAAAGGCCATGCACAACTAAACATCCTAACTAAAATTGCATAAACATGAAAAAAAAAAAAAAGAGCAGGGAACTCAAAAATTAAAGAATTAGAAGAAGAAGAATGGAACGAATTTGGAAGAAAACAAGTTTTTATACTGTTGAATTCAAATTCAAGTAAAGTGAGGTATACCAAAAAGAAGAAGCAATTAAATTACCTGGAAAAGAAAAAGATTAGAAGAAACAGGGCTTGTTGTTATGGGCGTTTTCTTAAGGCACGATCCAGATCTGTATCTGCTCCTTATTACTCTTGACTATTGAGTCCTGAGTGGGAATTTACTAGCTTTGATTTTATTCTCCCTCTTCTTAAAAAAATTAAATTAATATAAAATAATTACTTGTGTTTTTTTTTCCTTTTTTAAATAATATATAAAACCCTAGTCGCCGTTGAAAGAAATCACGATGTATTTATGGATCCATATCCATTTGGCGTTTGAAGAGAAAGAGAAGATTCCCTCTCCGACATGGCCAACGCCCCCAACAGGGCGGACCCTTTGCTTACGTTAGCACAATTCTCTTCGCTTCTTTTTGCTATATTCGGCAATAAAATCTGATGAGTAATACTTATCATATTTACTTTCACTTTCACACCTATCCTGAGCAAAGGTTGAGGCCCCATGGCTCATGGTCTTATATTTTGATGGGCTTTAGCCTGCTAACCAATTAACCGGTCTCTCTAAAATGCCCAAGGTTTTGGGCTTTGGACCTATTTACTTGTTGGGTTTATTACGGCTATACTATATGATTTTTTTTAATGAAAATTTTGGAGAATAGTAGTAACTTTTTTTTTTTATATCCGCTATTCACATTGGATTTCAATCGATTTAAAGTTCAGGTCGAATCCAATGGAAAACTCTCCCGCATGAGACTCAAATTCAGGACTTAGTAGTTTATATATTCGACTCCTTCCACCTAATTCAACAAGCTGAGAGTACCAACATAGATGAATGGATTATTGTTACCGGAGTAAATAATATTGTTACCGGAGTAAATAATAAATAGAATTTATTTATTTACGATATCAGAAAAACCATTTATGGAAAATTATACGATATACTATCAGTGAAGTCTAGTAAACTATACAAATAGGATTTAAAAATTGACATGTGTCCGTTAGGGAATGTTAATTTAATAAGTATTAAATACAAAATTAATTAAACTGTTTGTTTATCAGTATATAATACAAGAAAGACCGCATCTTCCTTGACCTTAATAAATGAAATTGTAGGTAAAGGAAGAAGGTGGGAAATCATGCAATCTACCAAAAGCGAGCCCAACCTAATTAATAATCTTACGGCGAAAGTCCGCCAAAGTGTCTAAGCAAGCGAGCCTAGTTTAATGTTGAGGTGCTACAAAGAATGGTCAAATATGATTTTCTGTGACCATTTTGGTATCATCAATCATTAAATAATGCAAATGGGTTTGGTCCCTCTATTTTTGGCTTAGCAGGTGACAATATGACAATTGCTTCCTCAAAAGCTAGTGGTCACTAAAATCAATAGTCATCAGTAACCTTAAACGAATTGTAATAATCCATTGAGGGTCTGGGGTGACAGTTGGCACCATATTTGGCTGCAATCTGGCAGAATTATATAGGGGTGAAGGTGATGCTAGCGGTGCCTAATAGTAGTTCATTAATAACAATCCTAGCTACTTCTAATTTTTCTTACCATGCATGCATGCATGCTTATGTGAAACTTGATCCTATTATTGTAGCCCTTATAATTAAGTTCCCCCACCTATGAAAGAACAGCCATGATTACCGTGGGTTAATTTCATGTAGCATCATTCAACCAAACTTAACCAAATTTGATTTAAGTGACTTAAGGTGCCTTTAATAAGCTAGACTAGACGTTTTCAACTCCAATGAGATCAAGAGTAGCATTGAGCCATAGCTTCTCTCCACCCATGAGAATAAACACCATATTAATTTGCGCCTTTATTTTCATCACGTATTGTGCTTCCAAAGGGACCCGTACATTTCTATTTAAATATAGGAAATGGTGTTTTTTTCTTTTTTCTTTTTCTTTTTCGAAAAAACAAGAAATATAGGAAATGGTGTTTATTCAGTCCATTTGTACACACCCTCTATACTCACATGTGTTCACGTACACATCATGAAATGACTATTTTACTTCTAAAAATATAGTAAGATATCAATTATTTTTTTAAGTTTCTAAGATAAATCAATATTTGGAGTATATATAAATGGAGATATAACATGATGATTGATCTAATCAGCGAATGAGACTGACTCTTTAAAGCTAACAGCCTTGGCCCATACAAAACTTTTTGGCAACTAATTAATCAAATAAAAAGTGAATTAAAGTTGTGAAATTATCACAAAGTGATTGGTAAATGTGGTGAGTGGTTTCCATTTCAATAAGATTGAGAATATAAGTTCGATAACCCAGAATTAATACATTTGTGGAGGATTTTAACTTTTTCATGTTTCTAATTTGAAAGTGATTAATCTCAGGTTCAAATGACATACATATGCATACACTTGCTTAAAAAAAAAGATGTGAAATTGATATCATATCATATCATATCATAGAAAATAAACAAAACAAACTAACATCATGCATATTGGATTTTTCATGACCCTACTAAAAAAGGCAATGGCATGATGCAAGTTTGTCGTACGTTGAAGATCTCATCTTATATATATATATGTAAATATAAGCTGGTCCGTTAGTTGAGTAACCAAAGGTGACGCTTTACCAAATTGATGTTACTATATATATATATAGTATTTGATTTGCTTTGTTATATAAGATATATATATATCATTCACAAGATACCATATAGTTTATCCGTATAAAGGCTATAGAAAAGAAGGAAATTACTTCGCGGTTTGTTTCATTTTCACGTGAATATCAATCCTTTGTTATTTATTTAATTAACTGAAATAAATATATGAGGGAGGGAGTTGGAGCCCCGCCCTATCTGATACAGGTTCTACTTCTACCCATTAATTACATTACATATGGCACCAATTTTCCCTCAAGGAGAGTGATGGATTAATGGTCCATCGATCCTTAGGTTAGTTAGCACGCCCTGCGGCACTGCCCTATTGATCTTGTCCCCCACCCCCCTCGGCCCTCACACAAGAATGGTCCATTTTCTTACTACTATTACTATTTTAGATTACTAGAAGTCTTTTTTTTTTTGGCACATTATTACTAGAAGTCTAGAACTGATCCTTTAAAGGACAGTTACTACGGTACCAAAAAAATAAAGGACAGTTACTAAATATATATTATGCAATCTAATTCATGGTTAGAGATGCATGCATGTACAATAGAACAACAAATAAGATAAAGAAATATACTTTCTTGTTCTTGTTAAAAGGATTGCTTAATTAGAATTTAGAAGTACCACTTGCATTCAATTAAATAAGTTTGGATTTTGGCAAAAAAAAAAAAGGTTTGGATTTTGTAAGTTGCAAGTTACAAGTAAATAAGTCGTGTCGGCCTTAATGGTAATTCCCATGTTATTTAATCCTGGGTCAAACGATGCAAACTAATGCTGAGTATACAGATAGAAGGGATAAAATTACAATTTAAAAAGAAATGTGATTTTTCATTTTTGGTACCTCTCGCATTATCATATAGTCAAATAAATTTTTGACTCATTCGAACTTAAACAAGACGTGTCGAATTCTAATTATAGAAAAGCAGCCCTAACACTTACTTTTTTTTTTCCATATAAAATAAAATATTCAAATTTAAATCCTTACTATTTAAGTATATATCTGACTTATTCCATTCGATCCAATTGACGATAATGAGGTGAGGAGATTGTCTTTCTTCAAGTCTCGTTTCTCAGCCTCAAATCACTACAGACTGCAGTATAGTTTTGTTGGGACTTCGGCATGATTCCAGAGAATCAAAACGGTTAATGGACAAAAAATAACTAATGGGGCCATATGATATCACACAAGAAAAGAACCCTGCTTACTAAAGTAAGGACACTCTGACTCCATGATAATTGATAACTACTACGTTAATGACTTTTATTTTTTAACTCGACTTCTTTCAAGCGAATAAAATAAAAATTGAACGAAGCTGATATAACTAAGAGTAGAAATCTATATCTTAAATTCATTTTTTTTTCCATTTTTTTGTTAACCCCATGCACGGATGCACCCTAAACAAACCATATATATATATACTTAATCCATGAATACGATGTTAGTGGCATTTTATATATAATATATACTATATATAAGTGTATACACTTTAGGTAACGGAAACCACCAAAAGCCAAATCCAAACCACCCCTTTTCTTGCATTAGAGGCTATGACCTTCTCTTAAAAGATAACTTTTTGAATATAATTTACTTCCTTTTTGGATATAATATATATATATATATATATTTCATTATGATTAAATAAACTGGTCTCTATATATATACTCAAATATTCAATAAAGAAAAATAAACATATCAAAGCTGGCAATCGTGTTACCCTTTACGTTTGAACGAAAAAAAAAATGGCGTTATGCTTAACAAGACAAATTCTAAAGTGCAACTTACTTCCCATTTTTAATTTCAGTAAAAAGACAAAAGAGTTATGCAACAACTTTGCTTAAATGTTGGTAATAAAAGAAAAAAAAAACTTTGCTTAAATGTAAAGTAAGGCTTGATTTGGCATTGCGTTTGGAGATAAAAAAGTTGCTTTTGAATCCAAACGCAATACCAAATAAATTCTGATTTGTGTCAAAAGCTGATTTTGAACGCAAAAGCCAAGCCAACCCGAGAAGTTAATCCTTAGGGGCTTTTGCGTTTCAAATGTGCTTTTGGACATTAAATAACTAAAATCTCCTAATTATTTTTCTCTTTCATTTTTAACTAGCATAGCCTTTTTAGACATTTTATCATTCAACCCCATTTTTTCACAGCAATACCAAACATTGTTTATATTTTTTCTACTGCAATTTAAAAAAACACTTCTCAAAAGCATTTTTTACAAATCAAGCTTTTTCAAACTGCAACCTCAATACCAAACTAAGTCTTAGAATCGTTCCGCAACCATCAATCACCATCTTCATAATTAAATTGAATATAATAGAGTGATTTTTTTTTAAATTTTTTTCATACCTTATAGTTATATGGTTTAATGAATAAAATGATCATTGAACTATCACCAAATGAATAAAATGACCCTTAACTTTCAATTAAACATTATAATTTTTAATTTTGGGACAATTTAACCCTTAATTAGCCAAACGTTAGTCATGTGACCCCATGCGATCAACTCGATCTCTACATGTTTATGAGCCATTTTGTATTCATGAGACATTGTCATTTTTTTGTTCTAAAAGTTTAAGGATTATTTTGTTTTGTTTTTTTTTTTTCAAGTGCGGGTTATTTGTTTATCCATTTATAATCATTTACTTTTTTTTATTTCAAGTGACTAACATGTGTCCAATGAGGAATTAAATTATTCTAAAATTGGGAATCAAAAGGTTTAATTATCTCAATTTAAAATTGAGAAATTATTTTATCTCTTTGGTGATAGGTCAAAGTTACCCTTAGAACCCATATAATATAGAAAAACTTTCCCAATATTTACTTACAAAAATTTATAGTATTTAAAATCTTATTTAAAGCATATCCAACGTTACTCAATCAAGAGAATAACTCCTCTAATTGCGTTTGCCTGCCACCCCCAATAATTATTAGTATTAATCAAGTAGAAAATGGAAACAAGAAATTAGTAAAGCGATAAACTTAAAACCACACCACCAAGTCACACAACTCACAAACAACTGTATAGATTGGAACCGCATAAGGTCTGTTTCTCTGCCACAAAAGCCTCATAATTCATTCATTAACTAAACCCAATCGCAACACGTCACTCTCAAACCGGTCCCAAACTCAAACCTTCCCGGCTTCCCTTCTCAAGCCATATATATCGGCGGCTTAATTTTACCGGCAAATCCTATCCTATATATAATAATCCCGACTCTCACCATTTCTCTCTTTCTCCTTTTTCCCTCTATTACCAAAACAAATAACGATCTTTGGCATTTTCTCTAAGGAAAATTAAAGAAAAAGCAAACCAGTAACTGATTCTGCTTTAGCAATGGCGGGGGATATTCTGCTCTGTTCATCATTTCTCTAGCGAAGAAAGCCTAGGGTTTCTTTTCTGGGTTTGTTAGGTTGCTTCGAGAGGGAAAAAAGTAAGAATTGAATGGCGGTGGAGTACAAATGTTGCGAACCGGATTTCTTCATTCACATATTGATAATAGTATTGCTGGTGGTGTTTGCTGGGTTGATGTCAGGCCTTACTTTGGGCCTTATGTCCATGAGTTTGGTTGATCTTGAGGTTCTTGCTAAGTCTGGTACTCCCAGGGATCGTAAACATGCTGGTAATTTCTTCATTTTATCTCTCTCTTATTTAGAAATGGTTTTAAATGCGTTTTTAGTGTTTTTACTCTTTGTCGAGGAAATTAAAGACAGTGTAAAAGAATCGAATATACTGTTGTTAACGATGGCAATGATGTGGATACCTTTGTTTTACTTGAATTCTTCACTTTATTTTAGTTGATCAGAGTAATTTGGGAAAGGTCGTAAAAATGGATGAGAATCAATATTGGAATGATAGGATCTTTGCTTTCTGATGATTAAGCAACCTTGTTTGTTGAAATTTATTATTAATTTTTCTTAAACAAAGAAGAGAAATAAAGTAAAATGAAGGATTTTTTCATGGTATCTTTTTTCATAAATTACATGAAGAAACTGATCAGTGGTCCTATAGTTAAGTCATAAGTGATGCTTAATAATTGATAGACATTGCTTTATAGACTACTTGTTAAAATACTCGGATTGAATGCTGCCTATTGCTAATTCTAACACTTGTTGGAACAGCAAAGATATTGCCGGTTGTCAAAAAGCAGCATTTGTTGCTTTGTACTCTGCTTATATGCAATGCTGCTGCAATGGAGGTATGTTATATAGACACATATTTTGACATTTGATCTAGTTGAATGTATTGGAAAATGTTAGTTAACGTTTTGGAATTTTTGTTGCTTTTTAATCAGGCACTTCCCATTTTCCTTGATGGTCTGGTCACAGCTTGGGGTGCTATTCTGATTTCAGTCACCTTGATTCTTCTGTTTGGTGAGGTGAGAATCCATCTTAGACCATTAAAAAACTTTTTTTTTCTTCTCGAAGTCCCTCGATTTCAGCACAGGTAGACATCCTTGTCAAGTCATCAATATGACATTTTTTGATGTTGGGCCTCACCCCTAGATGCAATAAAAAGGAAGCAAGTCTCTACATCTCCTAATTGCAATTTAACTGTATGTGCAGATAATACCACAATCTGTTTGTTCTCGATATGGTTTGGCAATTGGTGCAACTGTGGCTCCATTTGTCCGAGTTCTTGTCTGGATATGTTTTCCTGTTGCCTACCCTATAAGCAAGGTGATAAAAAGTTTCTATAAGCAGTCACCTTTTGATTCATTTTTGTTGAAGAGAAAGTCAATCAAGCTTGTAAATTGTAGCAAAATCTCTCTCTTGACTGTAAATTTCTTCTTTTATTTTCAGCTGTTAGACTTTCTGCTGGGCCATGGACATGTAGCACTTTTTCGAAGGGCTGAGTTGAAAACTCTAGTAAATTTACATGGCAACGAGGTATTTTAACAGCTTCTCAAGTATTCTAAAATGTGGCGTAAATGCTTTTGGTGTTTCCTTTGTATCTTACATCGGTTTGTTATTAATATGTCTGTTGCCATGTATGAATTTGATGCTAGTTTGGTTATCATCGATTTAACCTTCCATGCTATCAATTTGTTGAAGTTGTTACTTTCCGACTTTGCTTAACTGCCTTGTAGAATTATAGATGTCCTATTAGATTTGTGGATTGCCTGCCTTCTTTCATCTTATCTGCTCTATTTTCAGATTTATAATCCTTTTATTGGACTTTTACCAGGCTGGAAAAGGTGGTGAATTGACACATGATGAGACAACAATCATAGCTGGAGCACTTGAGCTCACAGAGAAAACGGCAAAAGATGCTATGACTCCTATACATGAAACATTTTCAATCGATATTAATGCCAAGCTTGACAGGTAAGATTAAATGTAAACTATTAAGAAAGATAGCATTTGCATCTCTTTTTCAATTTTATTAACAAATGTTACATGCCTGCTATGAACAGGGAACTGATGAGTTTGATTTTGGAAAAAGGACATAGTAGAGTGCCGGTTTATTATGAGCAACCAACAAACATAATTGGACTCGTACTGGTAATCAGTTTTCTTTGGCTACAAATTAGTTGCAGTTTGGCAAGTGTTATCCTGTGCTTAGTCTTTTATTTTCATCTCCTGCAAAATGATTGCTTCAACATGAAAGTTTGGAACTAGATGTTGCTATTTGGTATGATGATTTTTCTTGTTTACGATGCTAATGGCACCATGCAGAATGCAATGCACCATCCCTGTATCCTCCATTTCTAAATAAGGTTTCTGCTCAGTGCTTAGTTATTCCTTAGTATCTGACAATAGATTCAACATGAGTGCCCTTCTGAATTGAATATTTTGTCACTTACATATCAATTTTTATATCCCTTGAGCTCTTTTTATTTATTTATTTATTTCAAGGTGTTTTTTTTTTGTATTTATTAGACCATATTTTAATCTTATAGGTCAAGAATTTATTGACAATTCATCCCGAAGATGAAGTACCTGTAAAGAGTGTTACTATTAGAAGGATTCCAAGGTATTTTGTATTAAATGAGCTCTCATGATAATGACCAACTTGTTTTTGTATTATTGTGGAAAGGATTCAGTGTCTCACTTTGCTCATTGGTTGATCCTACATATCTTCATATGTTATAGGGTTCCAGAGACATTGCCATTGTATGATATATTAAATGAATTTCAGAAAGGTCACAGCCATATGGCTGTCGTTGTGAAACATTCTAAAAAGACAGAGCAGCCACCTTATAGTAACTCTGCTGGGAGTAAGTATCAGCTTCTTATTTGTATTTTTCTCTCTGAATGTAACCCAGTACCTTTGACAGAGCAGTCCATGGCAGCTGTGCCTATGATGAATATAT